>BJCM01066091.1:7719-33057 GCA_018326385.1 Flaveria bidentis | reverse complement strand
CTCTCATTTCAACTTGGGATTTTCGGATTCAAGCAAGAGGAAGTGCTGAAAGTTGATTTTCTGGCAGCTCTTGTACACCTTCTTAGTTGATTCGGATCTTCCAAGAGGGAGCTCATTTTTGGTGTCTTGCTACCTAACAAGTGGGTGTTTGCTGAAGTGCTTGGGGTATACAAGCTTGAGAGGACCTTCTCTTGGTGCCTTGGTCATTCTTCTTGGTCAACATCATCCTCTACTTTGTCACACTTGCTGCTGAAAGGTAGTTTATGGCAGCTTGTTTATGGCTGTCCATAAGTTGTGTTTTTGTCTTTCATAGCTAGCCTTTATTCACATATAAAGATCCTATGTTCTTGGGTTTGTTTGTGACATTATACTTTCAAAAGGGGACTTGATTTTTCAGCTTATGAACAAGACTATAATACTAACATTCCGCTGCGTTTTTATTGTTTAAATGGTTAAACAATTTGTTTATGTTCAAACAAACCCCAACAAAAAATACACTTACAAAAATATAACAAAAAGCATAAATGCAAATATTTGTTCAACATTACACCTATACTTATTAACAATTATACACTTAATAACAATTACACACTTATTAACAATTACACGACCATTTAATGCAAAACAATCTTAGGACAAACATCAAGAGCACTCTTAAAAGCCTTATGCTACAATCATAAGGATGAAAGGGATAAAACCAAGTTATCAAGAACTACCGAAACTAGTACACAATTAAAAATAAATAACCACATTAGTTTCTTGATTTAATTTAATTATTACTTTACAATGTCACATAATCGGATAATATCAGTTGATATTACATGTTCCCAAAACATGATTAAATTCTTGAAGTCGATACAACCGAAAATAATATCGATTTGCAGAAACCATATACAGATATAAGAAATAAACGATTTAAATTAAAACCCAAAATCAAAAAATGAAATCTACATAAAAAAATGGATATCAAGAAATAGCTTTTTAATAAGAACACAAAAAAATCATAGCAAATTTGTAAAATAAGTTGCTTCTGAAGAAATTACGCAGCGAAAACATGAACATATTGAAGATTAATGGCGGAATGAAGAAACATCAGGTTTAAAAAGCTCGATTTTGGAGCCTCATGGTTTAATCAGCCCAAATATTATCAAGTTTCTTCATCATCTGCAACCTCAATTCCGCCAATTAAATCAAAAATTTAAAAAAAAAAAAAGAAATTGAAATCAAAATCCATTACAGTACTTACCTAGAAGATGCAAGGAGATCGAATCAATGCATAAGCTTTTATAGATAAAAAGATGCAGACGAAGGGCGTTGCATAAAACCCTAGATCTCTTGGGTTAAAGCCCAAATAGCCCATAGATTGATGGATATGATGATATCATATGGGCTTGCAATTTTGTATGGGCCTAAGATTAATAATGAAGTGTATACAGTTTTGGGTTCTTTGTTGTAACTAACTTCAGTCTTATGAGCCA
Organism: Flaveria bidentis; assembly: GCA_018326385.1. Taxonomy (NCBI): domain Eukaryota; kingdom Viridiplantae; phylum Streptophyta; class Magnoliopsida; order Asterales; family Asteraceae; genus Flaveria; species Flaveria bidentis. Next base: position 31,579 of record BJCM01066091.1, on the reverse strand, counting down.
GTTTTTCTTTATCTTTTCGGCAATTAATACTTGAAAGTTAAAATTTACAAGTTATGAGGCTTCATAAACAATAAAGTATGTTTTTTAAGTGAAAGAAACATATTTTATGAGGTTGTTTGATAATCTTTTAATAATTTTGCTGAGAAATTACTTGTAAATTAGTAAGAGGTAAGTGTTTTTTGTTTTACTAAAAAGACATTTTTAATGATTTATGCAACTTCTTAATACTTGAATTTTTAAAAACATATTGAATGATTTAAAAGATATCTCTTATTTAGTTAGAATTTTTAATGGACAGTATAAGATTGTCAAACAACTTAAACCTCTTATTGATTCAAATGGGAGAAGCTACCAAATAGGTACTAAGAATAATTTAAGGTTAGAAAATGACTTATACACGATTAAGTACTTAAGTATATTTAAGTTATATTAGCTCGAGGTAAGTATTGGACGGTTTGGTTCAGTATGAGCGAAAGCCAAACCTATAGCCAATATTTTAGTTATAGAATGACATAATCAACAAGTTTCATTTGAAATTGATTTCTCCTCCTAAGAAAGCGGGTCTTTGTAACACCATGACATCGTCTTATAACTTCAAGGAATGAAAAACGATACAAGCACTTTAATTGTAGTGGCAGTATTTTTTTATAACAAGTTAGATGAATCTCACATCGCAACATACATGAAGAGATAATAACTTTATAAATACATTACTATTATGTTAAAAAGTTAAGCTTAAATATTATTATACATCCTAGGCCTCTTTAGGAATGAATGTGCTTCAAGATTTTTTGAGTTTTTACATGCCTTAGGCTTAAGCTTTCTTGCATGGGCCAATTTTTTATGTATCTTTTCGAAAACTCTATTTTTTGTGAATAGTTTATACTAAAGACTTGATTTTTTACATGAAAATGAGAACGTACTCTCTTCTACACATGTTCATACATATGTAAAAAAATATCTTTTTAATAAATGTGTAAATATTTTTTATGGTTCATAAAAAATAAATAATAACTTTAAATTTTGTAAGAATTCTTTTACAAATCATGCTTGGACCACGATAATAGTCTTATTTATGACCATTTTGAAAGTCACAATTTAAATGGATGGTAAAGTTGTGTTGCTTTACGCATCAACATTCAAGTTTCATCGACACATATATTAACAGTTGAAACTTAACACAAACAATAAGTCAAAAACTCAAAAACCTACAACTGACAATGACGATTATCGTAATCTTTCTCTCAAGTTAAGTTACATTGCTTTTACACATAAACAAAGTAATTAGTGTCGGTTTTCATATCAGGGTCACAATTAATAAAGAACCAAAAGAATTAATTCAAACCCACATGACGAAAGGGAAATAAAACAAAAGGGGATAAAAATTTCCCATAACTTAAAACATCAATTGATGACATGTGGGTGTCGAAACAATTTCAACAATAAGCCGATATAAATGGTTTTACGCGATTCTACCATAGTTTAGCACCATCAAATGATTGCTCGTGGCTGAAGATCGAGGGACAACTGTAAACCCGATGTCATTTCTTGGACTATTCCATATTGTATCCCTTACATGTAGTAGCGTAGACAGTGATAATAGTTGACGTCCTTTACATGTTATCTCTATCTGTTTCCATTTAAACCAATAAACAAAATAGATATTAGTTAAGTAGAAAGAAGAAGAAAAACGATCAAGTTTACAAAACAAACAAATATATATATATATATATATATATATATATATATATATATGTATATATACGCATGCCTTTGTATGTAGACACACGGTTAAGGCTGTGTACGAACTACAATAAACATACGTATTGCTAATCATATATAATCAGGAAAAGAACAAGAGACAAGTATATGATTACATAACTGTATTATATATTATATTCAAACCGATATATACGTTTCTTAGAGTTCTAAAGTATATGAAATGTAACTTTAGAAGAAAGAGTACCACTAGAAAATAAATGTAATCATTAGTAACAGGATATAAACAGATATTTCAATCTCATGAATGATAAATTCCTATATACATGCAAGCATGAGGCTAAAGAGAGTGCACGATTGGAAGAAACAATATCCCTTTAATCATGATTAATTCAGCCCCACCAAAACCTTTGTTACCAAGCCAAACCCATGATCATTTAAATTTATGCACAATATTTTGATTTAAATATCATTATATGTAGATTCAGATAATAATAATAATTTTAACTTTCATGAGTGATGTTAGTATTATAAGCTATCTACTTCCAAAAGAATTAGTGATTTTATTGTGAATAATTTAAACTTGGAAAGGCGTTCATATCATATTAATCATATGACATTAACTTAATGTAATACGACGATCACATAACTGTGCACACATATACATACACTTATAATCACGTAAGTGTATATATACACACAAAAGATAACACATATACACGCAAAAGATAATGTTCTACTAATTAGTTTCAAGTATCATAATGTATATAAACATGAGGATTTGATTTCTTTTCATTAAGTGACATGATTGATTTCCTATAGATTTTCATCATGTCCATGCATTGCTTTCGTGCAAAGTAAAAAAATATATATCTTTTCACTTTTGTTTTTTCCTTGATTGAAACTTTGATTTGAAATGAACTACTCCATATGTTTATTTTCCTCATGTAAGTGGAGCACTTAATACAAGGTATTATGATAGAACCCCAACCCCTTTTAAGCATTAAGAGATGTGGACCCTAATAAGAAAGAGTCATGATGCAACCTCCATACCTATATCAATATCTAAATATAATAACACACACATATATAATATATTATTTTGTATATATATTTTACTTTTTGTGAATTGAGTTGAAGCATGCGAAAGCATGACAAAAGCATCATGCATGATGACACTACATACATGGTAATATTGGTTTTTCAAATTGTGTTTGCGCACATGTAACATTGCATTTTTCATGAGGAGAAGAGACCATGAAACATGCATGCATATGCATGTTGAGTGTATGACGTGGATATTGTAAGGTGGCTAGCTAGATATATATTAAGGAATCAAATGATTGAATATATAGTTGTTTTGGGTTTTTTAGCATGAATTAGCAAGAATGACATGGGATATTTGATTCCTTCACGTTAAAGCATAATAAAAGGTTAAAGTAGCTAGCATCATCAATGATTTACAGGATCAAATCCTTACATATATATGTTCACATAAGGTTGACATTTTATGTTATATATAATATCAATAAAACTTTTAATTAATTCATAATTTATATTAAAAACAGAATGTGTATCCAACCTACTAGCCACGCATTAGCATCTATTCTTTTTTAAATACAAGTACATATTTACTTAATTATTCCTATTGATGAAAACACATAATTGTTAATTAAAGATCATAATATAAGATGATATCACATTAGATCATTTCAATTTTCAAATGACTGGAAATATGCTCTCATAAAACGTAGGCGACAAGGATGGGTTTCGGCATCAAAGCAAGAAGGAATAATTTGTTTAACAGTACAGGCGACCACAGACGACGCGTATAACAAGCGTAAAATTGTAAGAGAAGGAGCGTCATGAGGGTGGCAAAGAGCATATGTGTTTGTAGCCACGAGTGCTCAAAATACTCATAGAGTCCAGGCTCACAGGGCTAAATTTTAAGATTAAACTACAAAATGCAACGAATATTATATACCTGATTAATAGAAAATATAGCTAGCTAGAGAGTCAACGGACCCCAGACCCTCTAATCTGATATGTATACGCACCTTATTAATTATTAGTAGAAAATATAGTCAGAGAGTCAACATATATATTTATAATATATGTATAACATATACCAAAGAGAATGATATATTCATGGTGGTTGCATGTAATGATCCTCTTTTGTTTTTTTATTCAAAAGATATGGTAGGTAGTTCGATGAGTACATTAATTTACGTTGACCTCTATATTAGTTTTGCCATTGAGTGATTTGCATGTTTGATTAAACATTAATGATTATATACGTCCTCGTACTTAAAACAATTTGATAGCTGTTTCTAAACAACTAAACCATAATTAATTGTTCTTTAATTTTCTTATTATTCTACATCTTTTCTCAATTTCATCCTTCCATGTATTATCGCACTCTTGGTGTCTATATGGTAGGACAACGGGTAGCTTTTTTTAAAGAAGGTCAACCGCTAGCTATATTGTGTTAAAGTATTTAGTAGTGATATTTTATTTGTGCATATATACCCATGAATATGCATGCATGCATGCTAGTCTTCTAAGCTGATCACACATATACATACATAGATATATATACATATATAGGCATTGTTTCTAATAACAAATAAATTTTGCCTAAGAAGTATTTCTAGCCACTTCTAAATTAGCGACTCTAGTGAACTGCGATTGAACTTATTATAATGGCGTTGGAACTAGTTCGTCAAACTTGGTTATCTTAGCTTTTAGAGTATTAGGATTTAATTTTAAGGTTTAAAACGACGAACTGTTTCCAACGTTTCATTTGAGTCCATGTAACATTGGCTAGAAAGTGCTCTTAACCTTTCTTAATCAAAAAAGCAGTTTTAAAGGGAATATATATATCCCTCTACATACAAATACATATATACACACATAAGTAAACGGCAACATTATATATCAAAATATATTGGCTAATGATGCATCACAAGTTAAAGTCATGTTAAACTTACTATGAAAGAGGTAGAATAAGAGTCAACGATATTATGCCCTGAAATTCTACATAATCTTTTGATATTAGCATTGTTAGGGCAATCAATCCTAAAATATCTCTACATAATATATGTGGTCACTTATTATTGCTTCGTCTAAGGTTCAACTAGAGTAGGGTTCGACTACTTCATTGATTTCTAGGATGAATATGTTTCTAGCTTAACTCAATGTCATGATCATGTGTTAAAAATGATATAAAAACAAAGTAATTTAGGCTCCTTTAATAATGAATGTACATATAGTGAACGTATAGCTAGCTAGACATGATCAAAACTGCAGCAATTAAAGAATCATATATTCCTCTTTGTGCCACTCATAAACATACATAATATATTTATAGATCGAACATAACCTAACCCTGAAGGTAGATTTATAATATTCTTTAGTGAATACATAAAAAGAAGCCCTTAATTAACAATTTATAGAACAAATATGTTGATCTATAAATAATCCATTTGTGTTTTCTTGAAACACTTTTTAATCCATTATGTCAAGTGATACATCCACGTGTAAACATATATGGATAGTATAGTAAACTAGTAAACTCTAACAAATAATGGTGTCTTCTAACACAGTTTACATAAAACTCGGCGTCAAATCTTACATGTTTGATTACTTTTGTTTCGTTCGCTTTCAAAAATTGGCAAGAAAATCAATTAATTGGTATTGAGCAAAGAAACGTACACAATATTATAACACACATATGTGTGTATATGTATGTATCATACACCTACATTGATGTATATGGTAACTAACACATGAAGCAAGCAAATGCTAAGTGTTCTTTTGTGTTTACTTTGGGAGGATATTGATGATGGTGGCACGTAGTTTTCTATGTTTATTTTCAACATTTGTCTTTCACTTTGGGCCTACATGATTTTCTTCTTCAAGGTTTGTGTTTCCATGTTTAACGTGGGAGTCATATCCCTACCCTAATTGACATGACCAAAACTAGTTAAACTATTACACATAATATCAAAATTACCTACAAATATACTCCCCACCTAATTCAGTATTACTAAACTATGATCTAATCCATTCTAGTTTGCTCCAACGTTTCTTTCATGTTACTCTCACCAACCATATTCTTACATTTGTTTTATGAGTTTTCCCCCTTTTAGATTACTCCAAAAACACACATACATACATACATAAATACATACATATATACATACATACACACACATACACACATACATACTTACATATGTATATACTACTTTATGTTTATATGACTTTCTTTCACTTGTATTCTCTTAACGTCCCATATATACACTTAATGTTTGCATATCGTATCAAAAAGATATCTAGATATATTGTAATGCATTATTCATTATGAGCTCACGAGGCCAATATATATATTAGGTATGTCTATATAATTCAATTGTGTGTCGCGTAGGAAAGACGGTAACCAGGACCTTGTTTTTGAGAACATGTAAGATAGTAAATGACTAAATTAATTATTACTAATTATATCATACGTTACAATATATAAAAACAAAATGCAAACTGCAGATATCATGGACTCATAGTAATAAACCTAATATCCAATATGAAGAAGTAAAAGAGAAAAACAAACCATCAACTTATGTAATTAGAATCTCATGCCTAAATACTCAAGATGCCATTGTAGTAGGTTTAATTCACTTTATTTGTGTTTCTTGAAAATATAAGTGTTATTTCAAGTATCAAGGTGAAGGTGGTGGTGGTAGTGTATAGTTTAACAAACATACCTCAGATTCACTTGCAAGTTCAAGCTTATTAACCAGATATTTGATCAACAATCCAACAGTCATTCTTCCATCCCTGATGAATACACAAACAATCATACAACATTACAACTCTTAAATCCATCATTTTATAATAACGAAAGCATAAACATTTGTTATAAATTAACAACAATATATAGTATATTACTTGATTCTCATGTAGCTCTTTGGTATTTGAGGCAAAAATGGCTCCTTTGATCTGCATTAGTTCGTCGAAACGAATCGAAAACATAAAGATTGAATCCATAAGTGCATGCAATGAGGTATATACACTAAATATCATTCAAACAATGTATATAACAAGCAAAAATATATATAAAATATTAGGGTTTTGAGAGTTATACTGGTTTTGAGACGCCTGAAGCACAAACCACACGCCTGAATTCAGTCTTCGCGGCGGGTTGATCACTCGGGCCACATTCAATCGACGGTGGACGCTCATCGGACGCCCCTGGTGCTCCGATGAGCCACCAGAGAACGAAGAAGCTGAAGACACCGGTGGATAATTAAGAGAAGCTGTCATCAGGTAATTCGCCGGAAAAGGCCTAATTAGTTGCAGATAATTATAATTAGTAGTTTGCTGTTGTTGCTGTTGTTGTTGCTGCTGTTGTTGTTGCTGTTGTTGCTGTTGTTGTTGTAATGTTATAAAATGCACGGAATTCATTGCTGCAGCCGGGGTTTGACCCCGGAAAAAGAGCTGCGGTGGTGGTGGCGTTGGCGGCGGTTGGTGTATCCGTCGTGACGAGCCGCCACCGCCACCACCACCCGGTAAGAGATGAAGATCAACTGACGGTGTCTCCGGTGACCGGTGGTGGTGGTGACTGGTGGCAGACTGCATATGACCACCACTACCTAAACTCAACTGCAGCCAGCGGCCATGATCATCATCATCATCACCATCATCTTCAGTACCATGAGTAATAATATTACTATCATCAACATCTTTCATTACACTTGATCCATCTTCTTGATCAGTTCTTGATTGATGATCATCCTCCGCCATTAGATCTGCAAACAACCCTCGTCCTAAACTGATAAAACACTCATACCCACCTTCAGAAAAACCGCCATTAACACACCTTGAAGACGACAGATGAGCAGCTGGAAACATGATCATATTGTAAATCTCTGAAATCGAAGGTGAAATTGACCCTTGTGGATTGATCTACGAACAGTCAGATTAACATGAAAGAAATCCATACATGTAAATGGAAAATCTTGAAGATCTTTTAGGGTTTATGTGTGAAGAAAGATTGAATTTTGAAGAAAGTGCATTAATGGTGAAGAAGATTGGAGCAAGATGTCAAGTAGTTTGCTTGGTTTGAAGGGTTGTGGTGTTTATTATTTTCTTCTAGTTTGAGATGAAAAGATGGACCAGGAGAAAAAGTACCATATTATATTCTTGAAAATGATAAAATGGATGGGTGATCTGTATTATTACTTATTTATTTAATTCTTCTTCTTATTATTATTATTTGATTACTTTGTGTAAGATGTATTATATATTTTTAGTTGAATTTATAAGGGTACTCGTATCATCATATGCAAAAGGATTATATTGGAAGGATGAGGGTTGGGTATCCAAAAAAGTTGTAAGTTTTAGTTTTACATCCTAAAGGGTTGAGAATTTATCAAAGAATATCTTTAGCTGTTGATTTTAAAAAAGAATCGGATTATTTTGATTACTTTGTTTTATAACAAGAAACTATTATATTTAATTTGTGTGTGTGAAACGTGTAGAATACACTCGTAGGTACTAACGCTGGCGACAAATATGTGAAAGATAATTTTTTTTCCATAGGTGAAGGAAGTGGTGCGCAAGTAACGAATGCTTGTGTTGTAGATGCTTTTAAAACTTATGTACATTTTATAGGTGTTTAAATATTAAGTGGTTTTTTCGAATACTCTACTACAATTTGATTGTGCGTATAAAAAAGTGTGCCTGAATGTTTACATGATGATACACCTTAAATAGTTTATAACAAATTACATAGTTACTTGGTTATGTAATATATTTTATTTTTAGTCTTATTCAATATAATTTATTATTTACAAAGTTGAGGAAAAACTAAAAAATTATAAATAATTAAAGCTCTTTTTATACCTTATATTTAAATTATTTGTTTTATCTCAAACAAGTAATAGTTAGTTACATAAAACTTATTAGCAACATATTCGAGAACCATGTTGATATTATTTTGATAAATAATAATATTTGTATTGATTTAATAATCGACACCCAAACATCCGTACGACTCTTTCTCCCTTTTTCTAACCTTTATCGTTTAAAACACGTAAATAAACTGTAGCACAATTGGAATAATTAACTATGCGATTAAGCACGTAATTACCGATTATGTACTTATCTCTAGAAAGGTTACGATGTTACATGGTTTAAAGTTATAAATCTAAAAATGACATGTCAAATCAAGATAAATAATCATAACCTTTTCTTCTGGAAAATGAAGACAAAGTTTTGTCGCTTATTATATTTGCACTTAATTACATTCTAATATCATTAAGAATAAAAAAGATGTCATAGGTTTTATTTATTTCTCTCTTTGTTTGTAAGAAGAAATATAGTAAAGTACTATATGCAAAACATATTATAGTAACCGTAAAAATAAAATTCTACACAAACAATAAAGCATTCAAACTAGTATATATCTTCAATAATATTTTTACATGAAAGAACCTCATGTATTCAAACGTGTTAGAGTAGCTAGGTTGAGTACTCATATTTGAGACAGTTCCCTTAAATTAACTTTTGCCCTCCCGCAAAACTGTCTTTCAATATATAACAGCTGAAGCAGTCACTATACTATTACAAGCATTAAGAATTAATTCCCAAAATGCAATGATGATATTTGAGTTTTGGCATTCCTAATGATCTCAATATCTTTTCTTTCGATATAACATAATAGAACAACGTAAGATTTAAGTAAGATACCCGATGGTCTTGCAAGACATGGGTTTCTTATTCTATGACCCAACTCTCAGACTCTCATGTAAGGAGATATTGTTACCGGGAGAAAAGATGCACTTAAGAGCTATAAAGTGTTATAGGTTACCTCAAATGGTGAAAATGCTTTTTGCATTTTTGCTTACTCTTTATCATTAGTAGTGTCCATCTTTTGCCCTTTGTTTTACTAGGTTGTACCTTAGCATGTTAGTTATGTTTCTTATCAAAACAAATAAAAAAACTCTCTTAGTTTGAAAGAAGAAATATAGTAAAATGTTACATACAAAACATATTTGTTTCCCAGTCGGGATGCTGGTTACTAGTTTTTTTAACAATAAATGTACGACCTTGTTTTGAAGAATATATGTGTTATCTTAATCGGGTTCACTTATTTTTTTCCCAGTCGGGACCACACTCCCAACCTCTCAAAAAAACTCATTGTTAAGAAAACTCACTCGCTATTCAACCTAGTGTTTTTAATTATATATTTTGCATGCAAGAACCTAATGAATCCAAAAGTGCTAGAGTAGGTTGAGTACTCGTGTTTGAGACAATTCTCTTAAATCAACTTTCGCCCTCTCACAAAACCGTTTTTCAAGATATAACAATTGGAGCAGTTTATTATATAATAGTTTGAGCAGTCAGTAAACTCTTACAAACCGATTACAAACCCTAATCAGGACATCCAAACACAACATCAACAAGCAAGAATCCATGATGGCACAGTTAGTGGGTTACCTCAAACCTATCTAGTGCTTCAACCATAACCATAAACATATTATATGCAACTAATTAAACAATGGAGGGGGTAGGGAAGACCATGCCTTCTCTGCTTGACTGCCCCCTTAAACCCTTAATATAAATGTTTTCATGAGTTAGTAATTAAAAAAGGGATGGATTAAAGTTGTTAATTTTTTGTTCGGTAGTAAAAAAGAAATTTATATATATCAAGTTCGTGTTGTCTATTTTAGTATAATGGAATTAACTTGTTGATTGAAGTTAATTATAGTATGAACGAAATCAACCGGGTGTGGGGTGCACACTTATTTCGATCTTATTATAAAGGGAGTTCCAAGGGGGCAACACCCCCGGTAGCGGGGGCCAAAGGGCATCAGCCGCTGATGTGGTCCAAAGGCCCTGGCTGGGGTTAAACTGCTAGGTCAGCTTGGAAATTTTTTATTTTCATTAATATTACTTTATAAAAAATGAATTAGAAATTTAATTTATTAAATTAAGTATTCATTTTATGTAATAAATAATGAACCTGAATTTGTGAATAATTTTGAATTAATTCGAAATTAAATTAGTGTATAACTACCCAAACAGTTTTCCATCCATGATATAACGTCTTTTGATCATACGAAATTTTGTATTGTTCAACGACACTAGCTCAAATCGCATACTCAAATTCGCACTAAAAATATGAGTTTTATCCGATCATAACATTTGTGAACCACAAATAGTTTTGATCTGAAAGTGAATCACGACTCTCAGATTTCCTCAGTTATTTCGATCTTCAGAAAATTCCCCAACAGTTCGTCCTCTAAAAGTTTTAATTTCGCCGTCCGCCCTCTTATAATCAATTTCAAGCTCTATTACCGTTTATAATTATAGTATTTAAAGCATTCACAATCCATTATTTATCTTTATCCATATAATTACACTAAAAATACAACTTTTTCTCTCATCTTTTTAATTAAATGATATTTTTTATACTTTCATCATTACTTTTTCTCTCTCCTACACTCACAACAACTTTTAAAAATATTAAAAAAATTTATAAAGGTTGAACAATAATTGTTTAAATTTACAGATTGAACAGTAACATTTCTCTCTTCTCCACTTACAATCACTTATAACTACTCATAACCATTTCATATAATTTAAAAATTACACTTACATATATATACCAAATGGGTTGTGAATTTTATAATTTATTTATAAATTAATATGAGGGACAAAAACATGTACGATAAACTAAGAGATGAATAGAATAATGATAAGAGATGAAGAGGAAAAAAAGTACGAAGGGATTGTAGGCGTGGGCATTGGTGAGAGTGCAACTGCATGGGCATCGACATATTGACTTCTGATGCAAAAGCATCTTTCTTCTCAAACATGCATGTCTCAAAGTTGCCAATGTTCTTTTTTTCATTTTATTATTCTTTAATACTTATATCTTTAACTATATTACAATAATATTTAATTTAAACTTGCAATTTGGAAGCAAATTATATTTATAATAAGCATGTCAAGTGGGCGTTTCTAATATGTTAAAAGCGCTTTCAAAACACACTTGGTTCAGTTCGAAACAAATTGGTTAATAAAGTTATCAATTTAATTGGATCATAAAAGTTCTCATCAAAATGTGTTCGAGTTGATAATGGATGTTTTGAAACAAAGAAAAAATATCAAAACCAGTCTATATGATGGATGCATTTGCTTTTATGGTGACGGTGGAGCGCTAGGCATGCTCATCTATTTGGATATGTTATATATAATATTAAAGACCTATGTTGGTTTCTACGGTAACTAATTTTTTGTTTGTTTGTTTGTTTGTATTACTATGTTAATAAATAACTATAAGAACTTCTCATTGAGATTGAGTGAGTGTATCACTTGGTTTGGTGGTTTAGGCTTTATAATTGAATCGAGTGACACATGTTCTAATCTAGGAAACGCTAAAGTTTTGCACTTATATTTTTGTTAAGTTACTCCCACACGCAGACATGGAGCTTGTAACTATGTTCGAAACACAAGTAAGTAATTTCATATAATCTAGAATGTTTAGATCTTGCGTGATGCGTGGAGAATAACGTCTGGTATCATTTTTTTTAAATCGTTGGTTGAACGATGTTAGAGATTGGGATGATGAAAAACGAATAAAGACGATGAGTCGGTCAAATGGAGTTGGTCACCATTGATATTACACTTGAATGGTTATGTAGATTGGTGTTCACCGAATACGATAAAAGAGAAGGAACATAAGAATATATCTTGGATGAGTAAGTTACTATATGGTTTAAATTCTAGTTTTATGTTAAAAAGGTTTCTAATGGTGCCTCAAACTTATTATTATTATAATTTAAATAGACTTTAATTAACCTGTTAGTAGAACCGAAATATATACCAAATTCAGTTGTAAACAATTTTTTTACATAAATAAATTAAATCGATCATTCTTCATGAATGGGGTTATGATTACGTGATGTTATTTGTATGCTGAAAATCATGTATTAATTAATTTGCACTACACATTTCTTGAAACCAAATATAAACTAACACAAATATTTAAATCCATAATACAAGAATCATTTGTAAATAATGTTTTTTTCCTAAAACAAATGTGGTTGTAGTTAACTTTTCTTTTCCTTTAGGGTAATTAATATACGATAAAAGCGTACATGGGGCCCACCTAATGATGTTAATAATAACGTCAAGAATGGTTCATGTCTTCCCATTACATAAAAGTTGATGTATTTATCCAATGGTCGGCATCACTAGCTATCATCTCTCTAGCGTTAAATTTTGAATATTATCGACTTCGTAAACACGCTTAGCTAAGCATAATGTGTTTGTGTCAATATCACGGGTTTGATGGTTGACCCGTTTACCTGTTTAGTTATTTTTACGGACTTTAAAATATGTTACTCTATACCTAAATTGTCTAGGGTTTTTTTAAGAAAAAAATATAGATTTTAAATAAACTGATAGTGTTAAAGATAATGGTTTAAGTAAATGAAACTAATAGTAAATTTAAAACTTTAAAGTGTTATTTATATAAAAAAGGAAAATTATTTAAACTAAATGGTTTGTGTTCATGTCAACCTATAAACTTAACAATTCAGGTTGGGTAGTCAAGTTTTAGATAATCGATTGAGGTTATACTAGTTTTTGAGGTTTGCAAGACTAAAAGAGTTGTTCGAGTCATGTTTTGAATATTAAGCGAGTGCTTATATAATTTGGAACTTAATGATTTTGGTTTATAAAGTTCAATATTAGCTAGCTTAAATATTTACAGATTTGGATTATACCTGTAAGCCTATATAGACTTTTATCTTTATTATATGTAAAATTAATTAATAAAGTTTATACAATTTATATTTTCCAAAAATCCTTGCTTAACTAAAAAGAGTTAAATAAATTTGAGATGTATAGATTAGATCTTTATTACATATACCGTTGTTGCAACATCTAATACTTGATACTTCTGTTACTTGATATCACATAAAGAACGCATATGATTATGTATGCATGTAATGAATTGGAAGGTGATCTCATTAAAATATATGTCAAATGCAAAAATGTTTAAATTGGTATATACTTGAACCATATATAGAACCCATATATAATGATGTTATCAACTTATTCGAGTTTCGAGTTATTTGAGTTTTTAAAGTGTGCAGTAGTCTAACGGAAACCCAACCTTTATAAAATTGATTTAATTGATTTTCAGATCTTTCAATAACATGTTTCTTCGGGTTGGGTGAAATTGGGTACATATGAAAGTGTGGTCAAGTGGGCGGGTTCATTGGTTACGAGTTAAGTCGACGGGACTAAATTAGCAGCCCTGCAATTGTTCTTTCTATGTCTCTATTGTACCGATTATTGTAAAAATACTTATTATATATCACGTGAAAAGTAAAAATTATATATCACGTGAAAAGTAAAAGAGATTAAATTTCTTTAAAAAAAATTGTGTCTGTGAGCCTTTATCCGGTGAAAAATGTCATATGGTCGCAAAGAAATACTATATACTACTGTTAGCAATTACCAATCCTTATTCACTGAATTTGATATTTTTCTATAACATAGTGTATATATGGTATGATTAAACTTATATTATAAACCTATAAATAGATTAATTATATAATATATTACAAAGCTTTAAATGAAATTAATTTAATTTGTATTTTAACTCTGTAAATTCATTAAAAAATTATATCACAAATCTTAAAAAGTTATTAAAAAATATAAATAAACTAACATCATTATATATAAATTAGTTTGCAGAAATTATTAAAGGATGATTGTAAAAAAATGAAAAGATGTTAATGGAATAAAACTATTGCCTAGAACATCTGTAACATCAGGGACTTACAAACGTACCACCTCAATAACTCTCGACCATTGCCCCCACAAACTTCACTTTTTTTTCACTTGAATTCCACGAACCACACACATTTCTCTCGTCCCTTTCTAATTGAAACAAAATAGGTATGTTTGCCTACACACACGGTGCATGGTTAGGCATCGCAACTCTCCCTCTCTTTCATGTCTACGACGACTCTCCTCCCTCTCTATCTTACGTCGCAAAACGTATAGAAGGTTGTTTTGGTAGATGGTGATGTGTATATAAGTCTATGGACGTTAGTTGGTTTTATTAGTGGAGATGCTCTAAAATGCATCTAACCAATTCGTATACATTTGATGGTCATGTTAGCATGACGACATGATGATGATGGCAAAACATAATTAACTCAATCAATCTAGAAAACCTTTCACACAAACAACTATTATCTGTATAATTATAGCTAACTTTTGGTTATTAATTAGAAGGTTAACTATCAATGATATATTAGAGAATTAATTACACAAATACATAATTATACGCCCCTTTTATAACCATATACATAATATCTTCATATTTTTCATAAAATTCACTTGTCTGCCTGCTATATAATAAGGTGTTCAAGTAGTAGCTTTTGTTGAAATTGCTTTCAGGGTATCATGAAACTAAATTTAGTAAATCTTTCTATTACAATTTATTAATTAGAAACGATTAACTAAGACATGATATGATTGATATTATGTATAGGTAATAACTATAAGTAATAAAACAATAATATGAATTTTTTTAAAAAATAATTCAAAAATAAATTAAATATTTTGTTTTAAAATAACATTTTAAATTTTTTCACGTTTCAAATTTTCCTTACTATATCTCCCTATCTTAATTATTTTTGTTTTATAAAAAAATTACTTTAAAAAACTAGTTTTAAAATATTACGTAAAAATAGTTTGATATTTAGAACAAATTCTTTTTATATAAAAGTGTCTTTATAGAAATAACATTAATAAAATGTTTTTTTCTTAATTTATTAAAAAACTAATTCTAATTATAATATAAAAATAAATAAATAACACTATTAATTAATAATTAATATAGGTATTTAATAGGTGAGAGAAACGGTAAAAATTTGATGAAACTAAACATGATACTGACATGTGACACACCATTTACTTTTTTATTAGAGTAACAAAATCTTGTTACACTATAGTGGGATTGCGTTTTATGATTTTAATACATAAGAGTTTGTTATAGTAAATATAATAAATACTAATTACCAAGTTAGCTATGTATTATGGGTTGAACATTGTGCTTAGTTGGGTTGTATCTAACTTTTGCTTTATTTTTTCTTTTTTAATCTTTAACTTATATATTTTAACCAAATACTTTTACATATTTTATCATCTAATCTCAACATTTTTTTACTTTATACTTTGGTGTCCTATACTTTTTTTATTTTTACAAATTTGCCCTTTTACGTTTCGGTATTAAATTTGCAAGTTAACACATCGCAACATGCATTTGTAGTTTTTATATGTTTTACGTTTTGCATACGTGGTTCAACGGCACTGTCGTAATGCACTGGTCCTAGATAGACTCATTGCTTTTATATGTTTTACGTTTTGCATACGTGGTTCAACGTTTTTATGTCTACTTTTCGTTCGGTTATATTTTTTCGTTTTTTATTTCTTTTTTAATAAGAGTTTTTTGATGTAGATGATCACTAGCGGTGATATGTCATTGGTGCTCAACTTCTTGACATGGTTTTACGTCTCTCGCTACAACGCAAAAGACTTAATACTAGTTAAGTCTAATGTTAAACAAAATCCTGTACTTTTGTAATTATATAAAAACAAAATGCATGGCATGTGAAAGTATAATGATTTACCATGGCTTGTCGGTCACAAAAATAAATAATTACTATCAATCTGATGTTGTTGATGCATGGCGTGTTACATGTATGTGGAGTTTTGTCAGACATGAAAGTGTGACAGGGGATGTTCTCTTTCCCATATCTAATCCACCATCATGTCAAGTTTTTTGAATTTTTGTGCTTTACTGTTTTTAACATTCTAAATTGTTTTATTTTTATAAAAATATATGTTACTTTTTTAAACATGTAACTAGTTGCTGAAATCAAAATTATTATATTAATTATTTATATAACATTCAATACAGAAAAAAGAGAAGGTTGACATGGGATTTCTTGTTAGTTTCAGTGTTCTTAAGTTAAAATATTAGTGTGGTTTTCACTGCTTTTTAAAACTAAATCATCACGATTTAGTTTCATGGTTATAATTTAAAACATGTGAGTTTTGGTATAAGTTGGTTTAAGTTTACTAATAATCAATTTTATCAGTATAAACAGACCATAAACGGTCATTGTTTATTTAGATAATATGTTTATTAGGTAGTTGTCTATGATTTTGTGATCTAGTGTCATGATAATTATTTTCGACAAATTAATATGACGTGGGTTCAAAACTTATTGGTAAACGATTGGCATAGAAAAGATTTGTTGTTATAAAAAATTATCATATCGTGAAAGCTCTTCACACAGATCTTGTTGTGTAGTTTTCTAAGTTTTCAAATAATGTGTCATTATGAAAATTGTGGGTTTTATATATTTTATGTAAATTAATGTATATTTTAAATTAGTTTTATATTTCAACATTAGCCTTTATTTATTTTAAACTGTATATTAAAGTTAATTTAGAGATGAAAGGGGCGAGAAAAATATATTGTAAGGTTGTTGTGAAGTGTCATTCAGAGGTAAAACGAATTATTAAGAAGTCTTATTTTGTAGAACCAAACATGTCTATTTTGATCGATTCAAGTATGCTAATTTTATGAAATATAAAAAGGCTACAAGCAATCTTATACTACTCTATTTAAGAGTCGGCTTAACATATTTAGGGGGCCTAATTAAAGCGGGACAAACTTTTAGTGCTCTCGTCTATATTCATATACACGCTTGACTCGAATTGATGACATAAAACAAAGTTATTTATAGTTTGACAGAAAACAACTTAAGACGAATACAACTTAATTGATAGGAACAAAATCATTTGCAAAAGAAAATATTAAATGACAAAAAACAACAATCAATTACGGTAAAAAAACTTAATTGTAAATGTAAATTAAAATTAAAACAGACAACAATATATTAAATTGGCAAAATGACAATACTAGATTGAACCGATTGGACATAAATTAAGATCAAACAATAATAGTTAGTGTATTAGATGATTTATAAAAGAAAATTTAGAATTGATAAATTAAAAATAACCATTTACAGTGAACAAATAGATTAATCGATAAACCTTCAATCTTTTTTTTTTCATTTTTCTCATATGTCTTTAAAAACATAAATATTGATTTGATTATCACATATATTGAGCTTAAAATATAGATAAAAATATTTATATTAATTTTGAGGGCGTTTAAAATTTAAAAGCTTAAAATGATTATTTTAATTGTTTGTAATGTATAGACATTCATGCTCTTAAACAACATCATAAACGACTACTGTTAAGCAATCATTCATTTATACAGTTGTATATATGCTCACCCCTTTGATATATAGAGAAAAATCTTTGGAAGAAGAAACCCTGTGTCAATGAAAACAATGATGAACGTATCATGATTTATGGCTCAATCGTAGGTAGGGACAACAAATAAAAACAAAATAAAATGCAATCATGTCATGGTGACCTTCGATTAACATGAAGGAGTGTACAAATGAACAAAATCATACCACACTTTCAATCTCTTTTGTTTACTAAAATAAAAGACATTTAGCATGTTTTTATAATACAAAGATAGCATATTTGATAGAGGGTTTTTTATTGAAGGGAATGTTTTCAGTTTAAAATCAAACCTTAATGTAATTTAGTTTGTAATGTTTTAAAAATATGATAACTAAACTTGTTGTTTAAAAAAACATGCATGGCATATGCATAATATGTATATTTTTTAACAGTAAACACACATCCATATAAACATACTCTTAGGTCTACATAAGTCTTAACGGTAATTCTCAATGGTGAATGTTATAGGGGGGCAGGAGAGGGCCCTCACTCACTTTTTTTTTCGTCAGTAGCGTAAAGTTTTGACACGATAGTGTAACTTTTATTATATATATCGACGTGAAGACGACTTGATTATTTAAAAAGCTTAATTATGTAAACACATTATGTATCTTTTTACCGTAATAAAAAGTGTTGCAACTTTCTGCCTCAGTGCTTCTTTCCGTTTTTTTTATAGTTAAATAGTAACATGCTTTCTGCTTTGCACGTTATTAGGTCAATTGCAATTCGTGATCAAATTTATTAATACAATAAGGGTTATCCTAACATCATTTAATAAAAAATATTAGAAGGGAATAATCCCGTTTACCGAAACAAATTATAGTTTATGAATATATTGTTGTTAAAAGATAAAAGTAGGATAACTGCACGGCCCTTTATACTTTATAGTAGGGGTGTAAATATATAAGCAACGTCGTTTATGAGCTACTCAAGCTCAAGTTTTATGTATCGAGTTTGATTAAGTACGCGAGCCTAAATAAGTTTATAATAATCAGAAAAGAAAGTTTATGTAAATCATTTGTAACTAAGTTGTAAATGCTTTAATCAAGTCCTAAAAGATAGGTCATGGTCACAATGGCTAGTCGACATCTTTAATTAAATGGATTAACGATTGACCCAGTTTAGCATAGTTAAATGATTATAATCATAATAGTTAATTTTAATTTTACTTCCTAATGTTTGATAACTAAATTAACCATTTTCCTCCAATATATTAAAAAAGTCGATTTATCTCAAAAAGATCCATATATTGTTTTATTTTCACTCCAAAAGTCTCATTATTTGTTTTAGATAAAATTAAAACAATTAATAAACTTTTGCACTGAAATTAAAACAACTTATTAAATTTTTTAAGGTAAATTGATAGTTTTTAATCTTTTGAAGAAAAAATATTATTTTAACAAACCACGAGGAGTAAAATAGAACTTAACTCTAATCATAAAATTGCAAAAATATAGTTGAGTCTATTTAAGTATATATTCATGTTTGAAGTCCGGTGTAAAGGTGAACTAGGGTTGTAAACAAGTAGAGCAAAGATGGGCTCATGCTCGACTAGTTTAAAATTCAAGACGTTCCGAACCGACTCATTTATCTTAAGGAAACAAGTCGAATTAGGCCCGCTTATATATGTGAGCTAAGGGCTGTTTGGCAGCCTCTTAATAGTTCAGATGTCTGAATGGTTCAGCACTTAATGGTTCAGATTGTTTGTTTCGCGAGCACATGTCTAAATAGTTAAGAGATTTACCTCTGAATGGTTAAGCATCATAATGATGTTGAATGATTAAGATGTCTAATGCTGAATGGTTAAGACATGTTATCTAAATAGGTCAGACATTTGTCTTTGAATAGTTAAATTATATACTAGCTCTTAATGGTTCAGAACTTTTAATGATTCAGCACTTAATGATTCAGACCTCTTATTGGTTTAACACTTAATCATTCAGAAGTTGCCAAACAGCCCCTAACTTATTTATTATAATTTTTTTTTTGTTGTCTTTAACAAAATTAATATTCATATATGCAAAAGCAAAATATAATACCTTTTTAAATTCGTTTATCTTAACTCATTGAAACAATTATAATAGATCAGTATTAAATAAACTATGATCATCCTTTATATTCTTTTACTCATGTTTTTATATTAAAAATAGTAAATGTTTATGGTATATTTAAAAAATATAACATATAATTGATATATTATTTATATAAATTATAATTTAGCTTTTCATTTAAACGAGGCAACAAACGAGCGCAAGGGCAAGCAAACAAGCCAGCTAACGAGTAAGCCACGAGCTGAGTTGACCTTGGCTTAGGCTCGGCTCATTTACAAACCAAACCGACATCAAGCAGACTATTTTAAAAGAGTTACAAACTGCAAACCTTTTAAACAACCTAAGGATTAACTTAATATCAGCTTTTCAATAATGAACATTTCATAGGAAATTTTAATTTTTAACAACACAAAATCCAAATTACCGATTATGTATACTTATGTATCCTATAAGTATCAACTACAAATCTCTCAATAGGTATGTAATGAGATTGAATATAAAACATAAGTATGGGCCCAAATCCAAAACTTAGTTCCATGGGTCAGTGGGTCCCAACCTACTGAGCAGGCGTGCGATGCTGGGGATTATATGTGGGGTTCACCTTTGTTTGTTTTTAAATCTCCATAATTATATTGTATTTTTATTTTTATATATTTATATATTAGTACATCATACAAAGGTGAAGATCAAGTACCCTTTTCATTTCTTTATCAAATTTCCCCGAGAGTATTTGAAGTAGGGTGATTAACTGATTATGGATCAGTTAAAAAAATTTTGAAAAAAAAGTTTCTAAAGTGGTCATGTATTTGGTATTACGCTTGGTTTATAAATTTATATGTTTGCCGGTTTAGGAACTGTTAAATTGTATGTAACGTTTGGTTATGGTTTATTGGTTTATACGCATAAACCGGTCCAAGAAAAACCAAAATATACTATTGGACTTTGCTTAACAATAGGATACAAAGTGTAGATCTTATAAGTTTTAATGGTTGGAACATTGTTGTTTCTTTAATTTTGCTGTAGTTTATGTGCTTTTATTATAAGGGTTATTCGATTTTCATAATTCTAACTTTTATATATTGGACGGGATAAATCCCAACTCAACAAATGTTTACGGATACTCCCAACTTTGAGTTTATTTTCATGCAACGATTCCCGACTAACTGAGAGTTAACACCACACTCCCAACTTTGAGCTTATATTCCTGCAACGATCCCCGACTAACTGAGAGTTAACACCGTTAGTTTTTTGATGATGTGAACTACTTATATGGTCAAAACACTAAACAGAAAGTTGAAATCAACTGTTGGGTCCGTCAATCTGAAACTTTTGCAACTTAAAACCCGTCAATTTTCACCTTGTGATTTAAACCACTTGACTCATTAAAGGTAGATTTCAAATAATGATGGATGTTAGAAACTAAAAAAGTACCTAATAGTGGTTGGGCGGCGGTGGAGTTGAAAAATAACTCAAAGTTAGCCCCATTTCATAAAAAAACTAACGGACGTTAACTCTCAGTTAGTAAGGGATCATTGAAGAAAAATAAGCTCAAAGTTTGGAATGTCTGTAAACATTTCATGAGTTGGGATTAATCTCGGCCAATAATTGAAAGTTGGGAATTAAAATCCAATAACGCTTATTATAAAGGCACAATAAAACTAGACATGAAACCAAATCGAAGTCAACCTGTTAGTAACGACTTTGGTATTATTTTAATTTGCATTGAACAAAAAACTTTACTAATGAGTTGGCTCATGATAAAAAAACTTTAGAACCATCAAAATCGCATCACAGACACTCCTGATTTCAACAAGTGTATGTTTAGAACCATAATATTAATTTTTTATAAGAAATATATATTCGAAATGTCAAATATTAATATTAAGTGTTTTTTTCGAATACATAGTATACAACACAATAATACTATATGGTATGGAAGTTCAATAGAACAAAAGTGGAACACTACATGTGAGACATTATAACAACTGAAGTTACTAAACTCCATCATACAAAGTAAATCTTTTTAACAAAACATTTAAACTAAATAACCGTATAAACTTCGTAAAAGAAACAACACACCTTTTCTGACTAGAATTTGTACCTTGATACTTATCTCGTGATACGTATGGTTCTTCGTCTTCATGACATACAAAACATCAAAATCTAAACCCATAACCGCGGTTTATGCCTATCACATTTATAAGATTTATAGTTTATGATACACCAATCCGTTACTTAATAACAAAGATGTTTTAATCAATTAGAAAAAAAGTAATTATTATTTATTAGCACTTTGCAAAGATCAGATTTTAAAAGCCCGAATAAGCCCAGTACTTTGGCAACTGGAACCCATATTATGTAAACCCTCATCAGGCCCAATTATACTGGCCCAGAAACATTTTTCTTCATGCTGTAACTACATTTTTCAATTTGAAACCCTAGTAATGTGATATTCATGATTGGCATGCTCAAACATCTTCGTTCAAATGACAATGTTGTTATATTTGTATGATATCCAAACGTTGATATCTAAACTTCTAAAGGGACCGGTCGCAGTTCGGTTTTTATGGTTTGACCGGTCACGATTCGTTTTTGTTATTTTATGCATTTTTATTTAAAAATAAAAATATGTTATTATCATTTGGTTTTTTACCCAACCTTTTTTTCTTTTTACAAATCTATTTTGTTCCTACATTTCACCAATACTTCTTTTCTTACTAGGGGTGACATAATACTAGCCAACCCGAAAAACCAAACCAAAAAATCAGAGACCGGACCGGCCAAAATATTATACGTATATATGGTGATAATTCTTTTCGTGATGGTTTTTAATGATATCGAGGTGGTGGAGTTCGTTCCTATAGTAATAAAACATAATTAGAAAAGTATCTACAAAATGACCTTGAAGATAATATTAATGATTTGGATATATTGATATGGTGGAAGGTAAATTCGTTTCGATATCCGACTCTTTCGAAGATGCCAAAAGGATATATTGTAGTTTTAACAGTAGCTTCGAAGTCGGCTTTAGTACGGGTGGATGGGTGGTGGAATCGTCTAGAACTTCATTATCCCCTACTATTGTTAATGCTTTGATTTGTACATAATATTGAGTTCGAATGACAAGAAAGGAAATCAACGAGATATGCTATGATATGCTATATAAATGAATAAATCTTTTGAGTTTCTAATAACTAACTTATTTTTTAGAAATTTATGATAACATCGGTTATGTGCGTGCCTGGAGAGTAAATGAATATCGAATGAAAAAGCTTGGTGTATTTATTTTATTATTTTGTTTCATTATAAAGATCGTTTTTGTTATTAAGGATTTTTAAAATTACATATTTTCTTATTTGCAACTTTGCTTTACATAATATTGTTTTATTGTGTTCAAATACTATGTTACTTTATTTTAGTGTGTTTAGTTCTAGTTCAATAAAGCAACATGATTATTTTTTCGGACCAGCCCGACCCAATTAGTAGAACCGACCCGTTAGGCCTGAAACCGGACCGGACCGACCCATCTTTATAAGGTCCGGTCTTTGGTCCTTAAATCTTGTACATTTCGGTCCTTGGTTCGAGCAGGTTCTAGGTGGTCGGGTCCGGGTTTGACCCGTTGCACACCCCTACTTCTTAGTTATAATTCTCACATCCAGGTTAATCGC
>BJCM01066089.1:0-26800 GCA_018326385.1 Flaveria bidentis | reverse complement strand
GTCACTGTCATCGTGGCGCCACTTCCTCCGAGCTGGCGCCACATAATCCTCACGGGCCAGATGCCCAAATAGTCTCCTGACAGGGGGTTTCACCTGCTTCCCCTTACACCTTCATCCTACCTAAGGTGGTATCATCCATCACCTCAATCACCACGGCAACCTCCTTCTCCTTTGGCAGCGAACGGAGCTTCAGGTCAATAATCGTTTGCATAAAGCGAGGGTACATGCATAAGCCGTCCTTGCCCTTCGCCTCGATGTTCTCCACCAGGTAGGTGAAGATCATCCTTGAGAAGCGGAACGGAAGGTTCATCACCAACGCCACGTAGGTGTTCTGAATCTGATCAGACATCTCATCGAAGCATCCCTTCCTTGAGGCGATGCACTTAAGTAGCACATGGGCTAAGTACTTAAATTGGGGGCACAGGTTGCTCTTGTTTAGCACACCTGCGTTGATATCCCCCGAGTACTTGGCCCGCAGAACACAGCCTCGTATAGTCAGTGGGTGTAGGCATGTAAGGCAGTTAGTATCATCCCCAAACTCTAAGATTGTCCTGAGATCGTCCTCAGTGATCTTTATAACCTGACCAAAAATGGAGCTCCTGATACAGTGAGGCTCTGAAGATCTGTCGACAACAGCGCTTTCCCAGAAAGCCTGCTGAACTGAGCGATACGGAGTGCATGGAGTCGATATAGCACGGAAGATCCTCGATCTTCGTAAGAATGTAATAATCCCTGAGAAATCAGCCACGTTTCGGGAGGTCAGATCCAGATGAGCACAAAGGTTATGCTTCATGCTCATAGTCCAACGAATAGCCATCTATTACACAATGTAAATAAACGTTAGTGTAGGTCAATGAGTAACAATTTGATTCATTTAACTTGAAATCTTCTGTTTTGTCGTCCGAATGAACTGAGAGACTGAGATCTAGTCGTGCGAATGAGCTGTGCAACTGAGATCTTAGTCGTGCGAATGAGCTCATACGTACAATTGAGCATGCGACTAAGCTTAGTCATATGTTTTCCCATGCGTTTACTCCAGTCGTGCGGCTAAATTCATTCGCATGGTACAGTCGTGTGATTTAGCTATTCGCCCAGCTCAGTCGTGCGATTGAGGTTCATCAGGGTGTCAATTCGCATGATAGATTGTTTTTCCATTTAAATTCAAATTTTAAGAAAAACTCGATGTTAGACGTCATGGTTTGGTTCATTAGTCTCGCAAATGACCGACATAACATCTAATAACTTTAATTTGAACAATATACTTAGTTTTATAGGTTTATTAGGCAGATTAAGTCCCGGTTAAGTTTTGGGATTAAATTCGATCATTAGGGCACAAATTGTTTGAACTTTGGAGTGAATATCGTCGCGCATTACCTGTATATACACTAGAAATAGTTAGGTCACAACAATCAGTAGTCTAGAACAATTACAAGAAAATCAGGCAGAGTAACGGTACTTCGTGTGATTTAGGGGTGATTTGGGGGTGAATGGGTATCTGCGACCGACTCCCCCTCTATTTATACTAGGGTTTCTTCCATTCGTGCCACTGAACCTAGTCGCATACTTGATTCGTGCGACTGAGGGTCAGTTGTGCGACTAGCACAGTCGGTCACCTTCAGTCGTGCGACTAGGTGTCAGTCGTGCGATTGTTGTCATTCGGTCACCTCCATTCATGCGATTGGTTCAATCTTTTGATCCAATCATGTGAGTTTACCCATGCTGATGGTCCAATCACATGTATGGGCCATACGTGTGGTATAGTCATGCGATTGGGCTCATACGTATGGTCCAATCGTACGGCTGGTCCATACTCATGGTCCAGTCGTGCGAATGGCTTATACTTATGATTTTGACTTTATAACCATTTGACACTTAACCCTTTTAACTATTGATAAAACATTTCGAGCATTCGATCATCTCAGACATGATCATTTTAACTTAGAGAACTTTTGATCATCTCAGACGTGATCCTTTTAACATTTGAAAACCCGTTTGGTCACCTAAGAGGTGCCCTTTCTAGTGATTAATTTCCAAATAGAATTCCAATGCATAGTTTGATGTTTATTAACTAAACTGACAAAAAAAGTTTTAAACAAATAAAACAACTAGAACTAAAGGACAAAACTAAAACATATTTTTGTAGTTTTGTGTGAGGTGAAAATCCTAAGATAGACATCTAACAAATTTATTTCTCGAACAATACAGCCTCAAGTTATTTTGACCATAACAGGAACGATTCATTATGGAATCATACAGGTAAATCAAATCATTTAGGACATGTTACCTAAATCTTTTGATACTAGATTTTTGTTTTTCATCGAGAGTCATTAGCAAGTCTAGGAAATCATACTAGTGCCATAAGATGCACATAGTGGTTTTGACTTTCAAGAGTTGCAGCCACGATGTTGTTAGTATACTTTTCCTCTTAAATCCATACATAGACTTTTGACACAGATTGGTGATGAATTAAGGTTTAATTATTTCAAAAAGCATTTGTGGATCCCACTCTTATATGGTAATCAACATTCCTCTGAAGATTTTTGAGTGGTCTACGGGTGGTATTCAAGAAGAAACTATTCTAGAGCTTTCAAAGAGATGCTAAGCCTCGGGTTAGTGCCAGCACACAGCAGAGAGGCGCAACCAACAATGAATTCTAGAATATTTAGGTTATGCTTATCCTCAGGTCAGTGTCACCGCACAGCAAAGAGGCACACAACCTATCTTCTTTTTTGAGCAATTATTTTCCTTTTGCACAGATCATACCAACAACATAGATTATTAGCTTGATTGCATTTTGCAATTTTCATGTGCTTTGCTCATTTTATGGTCATCCGCACACATTTGTGGCGTTTATTTGGCTCGTCACCCCTTATTGGAACTTTGTTGATTGTGTTAACCAGGGATAAGATGATAACCCACAGCTTGTTGAAAAACTTAGTTTGAACTTGAAATCACTAACAAGGTCTACTAATCTATTGTGTTGAATCTACTAACATATCATCAAATGGTCTAGCAACCTCTAGGTCTACTTTCTCCGTGTTACCTTAGTAGCAGTTAGTTTTACTATCATTTTTCCTTTTATGTTGCTTAGACTTCTCAGACTTATGCTTCAAATTTTGCATCTTAAACACTTTCATGCTTTTAAAGTCCCAAACTATTTGTTCCTGTGTACTATAATTTTCCATATGCATTGAATCAGTATCACAGATACGATCTCATTTCTATTAGCTAGACTGTCTTCCTCCCTCGTGTTTTTTTTGTTTGAGTACTGAAAACACCTAATTTAATACTAAGTTAACCTATTCTGCCCCTAAAATTCTAAAACCAAAAATGTTTTTGCGTTTAGAATTTTAATAGGCGAAGAAATAAAAGAAAATTAAAATTAAAATTAAAAATGAAATCTACTTGTCGGACTAAGTACTGTCATCATCGGAAATCACTTCACTTTTCTTTTTAACGTCGTTGACCTCTAACAGATATAGAAAACGTGCTTTATCAAAGGCTTTTCTATGAAGATCAGCGCGTTGAAAATCCGTATTTAATTTAACAACATCGATCAAATGCTTTTCAAAACAATCATGTATAAAGTGATATTTAATTCCAATGTGTTTGGTTTTAGGATGTTGGGCCGGATTTTTAGTTACGGCTATGGCAGCAGAATTATCAACATAAATAGGAGTGTTAGTGAATTGCAAACCGTAATCCTGCATTTGTTTTTGAATCCAGATGATCTATGAACAACAACTTGCATCAGCAACATATTCAGCTTCACAAGTTGACAGAGTAACCGAGGTCTGCTTCTTACACTACCAGGTGACTAATCTTCTCCCAAAAAATTGACATCCTGCTGATGTTGACTTGTAGTTCATTTTGCAACCACCGTAATCCGAGTCACTATACTCTTTAAGCTCGAAATCATCATCATGAGGATACCACAACCCGAATGTTGGAGTACCCTTCAGATAAGGAAATATTCGTTTAACACTGATGAGATGGTTGACCTTTGGTTTCGCCTGATATCTGGAGCATAGACACGTCACGTACATGATATCCGGTCGTGAGGCAGTGAGGTACATGAGAGATCTGATCATTCCTCAGTACATGGTGGCATCAACCAGATCGCCACTGTTGTCGGGTGCCACATCGTGGTTTGTAGAAAGTGGAGTCCCAACTGCCGAAGCATTCTCCATATCGAACCGACTGAGAATATCGCCTACATACTTTGTTTGATGTAGGAAAAATCCCTTAGGTTTCTGATCCATCTATAACCCAAGAAATAATTTCATTTCTCCCATGGCACTCATCTCAAATTCTACCTTCATTACTGCTTCAAATTCTTTACACAACTCTTCATTTTTGGACCAGAAGATTATGTCATCAACATAGATCTGTACCAGCAGTAAATCATTATCCTTTTCTTTGATAAACAATGTACAATCAATCACTCCTCTTCGAAACCCGTGTTTCACAAGATGAGTTGAGAGCTTCTCATACCATGCTCTGGGGGCTTGATGAAGCCTGTATAGAGCCTTGTCTAGCTTGTAAACTCGGTCCCGATGGTACGGATTCTCAAATCCCTCAGGTTGACTGACATACACTGTCTCTTGGATTTCAGCATGAAGAAATGCACTCTTTACATCCAGTTGATAGACTTTGATCTTCATGTAAGAGGCATAGGCTAGGAAGATACGGATTGCTTCCATTCTTGCCACTCGTGCAAAGACTTCATTGTAATCAATTTCCTCGACTTGTCAAAATCCTTGAACTACTAATCAAGCCTTGTTTCTGATAATGACCCCTTGGTCATCCTTTTTGCATTTCAAAACCCATTTAGTGCCAATGACCTTAGCACCTTTAGGTCTATCCACCAGAGTCCACACTCCTAACTTCTTGAATTGAAGAAGTTCTTCTTGCATTGCACTCACCCAAGCCTCATCCTTTAAGGCGTCACTTACATATTTTGGCTAAAATTGAGACACAAAACATCGATAAGCACCATCGTGAAGGTAGCCTTTTTCCATGACTGAGACATAATCAGCTGAGTAGAGTTGATTTCTTGTCTGTACTCCCAATTGTACATCTCCTATGACATTGTCCAGGGGATGATAAACATTTAGTCGAGAACCAGGAGTGGTGGGTACAACTACCTCATTATTCAGATTGTGAACCATAGATTCAGTATCTGAGGTAGTGGGAGTATGGGGTTCTAAAGTGTCAGAGGCATCCACATTTAATGCTTGTGTACTTGTAGTAGTAGGAACATGTTCCTCCTGATCCATCTGAACATTTTCCACTTCATCATCGTTTGAAGAGGAGTCACTTACCTACAGTGCTCCCCTTGAGTTACTAGAAAACAGACCTTGTGACCCAGATATTGTCGAGTCTACGGGCGGTGTGTTTAAGACCTCATACATCATCTTTGTTGATAGCTCATCATCAGACGGAGTGAGAGTAATGTTGAAGGACTTGAAGAACCCAACATAATCAAAAAAGAAGTTGGGTCCTTTTCCTGCGGGGGGTGGTGAATCCTTGAACATCGACATTGCACCACACTTCTACTTGATCCGATGAGTTGTTGTAAACCCTCTTATTCGGTATGTTGTATCCTAGAAAAATACCTTCTTCAGCCTTTTCACTGAACTTTCCCGTCTGATGTTTCTTCAGCAGTGTAAATGGTGCACCAAACGATTCAAGATACTCTAGATTAGTTTTACGTCGTTGGAGCAACTCGTAACACGTTTTACCATGTCTTTTAACCACCAAGACTCGATTCAAAGTGTAACACGCATTTGCAACTACCTCATTCCAGAATTGGATAGGCAGTTTCGAGTCTGCTATCATCGTCCTGGCTGTCTCTATCAAGCTTCTATTCTTCCATTCAGCAACTTCGTTCATCTGCGGAGTGTAGGCAGATGTGAACTGATGTACAATTCCCTTTTCTTCGCAGAATGCCTCCATCCACTGATTCTTGAATTTTGTACCGTTGTCTGAGCGAATCTGATGTACCTTTAACTTGTATAGAGATTCCAATGTGGTCACAAGCTGTTTGAACAAATCAAATGTTTCTGATTTGGATTTCAGAAACTACCCAAGAGAATTTGGAATAGTCATCGGTGACTACATAGCAATACAGATCTCCATCGATGCTCTTGGTGCTCACAAGACGAAACGGATCCATATGTTGATGTTTGAGAGGTAATTCAATAGAGTTGACGTTCTTTGCCTTGTGAGACTTCTTGGTCTGTTTTCCTTTCTTGCACGCCACACAGAAATACGAAATTTGAAAGTTTTTGACATTAACTCCATTGACCAAATCATTCTGAATGAGATGATTCATCTTCCTTGGATTTATGTGTCCCATTCTCCTATGCCAGGAGATGGATTCCTTCTTAATTGCCTTTGACAAGAAGCATTGGACTTGATGGTCGCTTGTGGAGACCTTTGATAGATCCAAGACGTATAAGTCATTATACCTTGAAGCTGACATTAAGATTTGGTCCTCCGGAATGATGTACTCCTTCTTCAACACGTAGCACTTCTTGTTGTCAAAAACAACTTTGAAACCTTTGTCACAAGTCTAGGGTACAAAAAGTAAGTTATTTTGTAGTTGCTGAGCATAGTTGACCTTGTCAAACTTAACTTTCTGATTTCCCACTTCTCCTTGTGTAGTGATGTAACCTGATTTATTTCCAGCAAAGGAAACATGCCCTCCTTTAATCTGTTTGATGTTTGAGAGGAGTGCCAGGTTCCCTATCATGTGCCTGGATGCTCCACTATCCATAATCCAAGTGTTTGTGGTAGCGCTATAACGAACACCCTGCACATTCAAAGGAAATGATTAGTGAATGTTAGGGACCCAAGCCTTAACTGGCTTGGGTAACCTAGAGGAATCACACATCATAAATTCAACCCATTGTCCATTTGAGGGCGAGGGCATATCATTCTTCTTATTGCTCTCAGTATCAGACATTGGATTTGACTTTTCTTTCCACAAACCAGTTTTGTGCAAGGCCTGTTTGTGATAAACAAATGGCTGGTTTATGGTTTGAACTTTACTTTTGTTATTTCTTTTAGGTGGAGTAATAAAAATCCTTTTCGAAGAAATCTGTTTAGTATCTGATACTAAGGACAATTAGAAGCAATTAGAAGCAATGTGTCCTCTCTTTCCATAATTGTAGCATGATCGACCTTCTACAGATTGGGAAAGACGCCTCTGTGGGGAAGTGTGTGAGACCGGTGTGACTTTAGGCTTGTTGGGTTTTAACTCTTCTTGTTTAGATGTTTTAACTTCTTTAACAAAATTTACCTTTTGAACGGTTGTTACATCTTTTTCCTTTTGTTTGTTTAGACTATTATGTGGAGCATTTTGTTGGGTACTTCGTTTCGTCAGTTTACGTTCAGAACTAGACGTGGTGGAAACTGACTCTACATTGATCTTTTTGAACTGTTCGACCAAATTCACAATCAGTATTTTACCCTTAGATTTCAAAGTGTCCTCCTTCAGTTTAGTAACAAATTCCACCTTTTGACTAGTGGAATCTGAATCACTAACTAGAGGAGTGATCACCAAATGATCTTTAATCGGATTGTTATTAACTGGTCGACATTTAGTATTTAACAAGATCTCATGTAGTGGTGGAACCACTTTTTAACCTAAACCTTCCCCATTATTTTGTTCTTTCACTAAGTTTTTAGTTATGTGAGAAGAACTAGTCCAACTATGCAGTTTTTGTTTTAATGAATTTACTTCGACTTCCAAAACTGTTTTTTCCTTTTTAGTTTCTTCAAGGGAGTTTAAATAGAACTTAATGTCATTTTCTTGGTTAAAAGCCACAACTTCGGTTTCCCTTAGTTGTTTATTTAACAGTTCTATTTTCTCTTTGTAACTGTGCTCATTTAGTTTAAAAATGCGATTTGCTACTGTGCACAGTTGCAAGTCCTTTACTAAGCTATTATTGTGATCTAATAACCTAGAAAATTTCAAATCTATGCTTTCTCTAAATTTATTACATTCATAACAAGCATGATTGTCAAACAGTTGGTCTTTAGTACTTACCTGTGAAGACTCAGTTGCATCTACCATCAATGCAAAGGTGGACTCTTCAGCTACTGGAGATTCCAAACGTATCGCTTTGGTATCTTCTTCAATCAGGGGTTTGACCACTTTTGCAGTATCTTCAGTTTCTGACATTGCTAGTTCGACTGCGATATCATCTTCACTATCAGTATCATCATCCAACACCTCAAAATTTGCAATGTTAGATTCTCCTGGAGGGACAATTTTGAAGGCCCAATCTTGTCCTTCGTCACCTTGAGCAGTCAAGGCCTTTGTCTCTGTACTAGACGAGGTAGCTCCACCTGTTGGTTTATCCTGACGGTTAAAAGTCGAGAACGGGTTGCCGTTATCTGTCTTCTTGGGCTTTACACACTCACGTTTAAAGTGCCCCTTTTCTCCGCAGTTGAAGCATGTAACTTTGGACTTATCAAAACCAAAAGTAGTGTCTTTAGTGACTATCAAGTTCTGTCCCGTCTTCTTAACAAACTTTTTAGCTCTCTGCACAGCACTTGCCAATGCCCACATTATGTCCATGCTTTCAAGCTCGTTCTCGTCTACCTGTTTGTAATCTTCATCTGCTAGATGGCAGTTACCAATCTTTCCTGCCACCAAACCATCATACGAGTGAACAACAACTGCTAAGAGATCCATATGTTCTTTAGCCACCTCCACAGTGATATTCTCGAGGTTATCGGTCTTTAACTTGGTAGCATTTGCTTTAGGTGCAATATAATAGGTTGTTGATGACCCAGACGTGTCAGACCCTGAAGCTATGGTAGGTGAAGGAGCAGTTGAACTTGAAACAAATGCAGTCTGAAGGGGTGCTCCTAAACTGGCTGTTGTGGAAGAGGCGTTGTAAAGTGAGGGATTTTGGTCATATGTTCCTTTCTGCAACCTATATTTCATCCTGAGTTCCTCCTCTCTTAATTCCAGGATGAAGTCGTTTATGTCTAATTTTCCCAATATACTGTTTTGTCTCAGATTAGATACAAACGAATCCAACTTTTCTGGTAAGCCATCTGCCAAGCTGGATACCTTGTCTTCCATAAACGTTGTAACTCCATGAATATGCAGCTCACTCATGAGATGATAGAACCTGTCGATTACATCATCCAGACTTTCTTTACCCATTAAAGAGAAGTTGTCAAACTCTTTCTTCAAAGCTTTTGCCTTTAGAGCTTTTAACGAAGCATTTCCATCATAGCGTTTTTCCAAGGCTATCTAAAGTTTCTTTATCATGTTTATTCTCAGAAAATTGATGGAATATATCTTTTG
Organism: Flaveria bidentis; assembly: GCA_018326385.1. Classification (NCBI taxonomy): domain Eukaryota; kingdom Viridiplantae; phylum Streptophyta; class Magnoliopsida; order Asterales; family Asteraceae; genus Flaveria; species Flaveria bidentis. Next base: position 17,469 of record BJCM01066089.1, on the reverse strand, counting down.
GAATAGACTGAGTTAACAGGGAATAAACCTTCTTCTCTACATTATATTTAGTCTTCTGGCTGTCAGTCATCCCCCCCCCCCAATGTCAATTTTACCCCATCTGCACCAACCGGCATGTCATATCTTGTTTTAATGGATTCCCACAGGTTGGGATCAACTCCATTGAGGTAGATCTCGAAACGTTACTTCCATTGTGGGTAATCATCTAACGTTATTAGCTTAGGTGGTTTATTATGATTCTCAGTCTCATTATCCAGAAGCAAGAGGTTCTGGATCCGTGTGTCTCTACCAGCAGTGAACGCGGAATATTGTTCATCCATCTTGTTAACTTTAAACATTCGAACTCAACTACTTCACTTGTGCGAATGGACCACTCGTGCAATTGAACTTATTCGAATGAGTCAATCGTGCGAATGATGTATGCGGATGAATTCAATCGTGCGATTGGATTCAGTCATGCGTAAGGAGAATGCAGTTGGAGTCTATGAGAATGAGGCTGGACCAGCCACACAAATGAACAAGGCGACTGAGTTCAATCGTGCGTATGGGAGATGCCAATGGGTTCAGTCGTGCAATTGAGTCAATCGTGCAACTGAAGACTGTTGTTTTTTGCAAAAACGAAAGTTTTGAACAATTTGACGCAAAAACACGAATTTCTCACGAACCCTAATTGCCCGTATGCCGAAAAACATTAACTTTTTGACCCGGAGACGTCGAAAACACTGTTTGACACAAAAAGATTGAGTTTTGAGTGAAAAACGCGATTTTTATATCAAAATCGATTGAATCACACGCAAATCAAGAGCCAAATCTCTGATACCACTTGTTAGGATCGTTTAGGTACGGAGTACTAACTGATTTACGTGTATACCAAACCAAATAGTGCGGAATCCTATTTGATTGGCGATTCAATCAGTGAGAACGTAAGTATAATCGATCTAAGTATGAATCAAAACGTTAAGAACGATCGTAAGATGATTAACTACGATCTATGAACTTGGAACAGGTGTTCTTCAGTCTCTGGACGGTTAGGGTACGATTATGTGTATAGGTATTCTAATTGTTTTATTTTTCTATGAATTAAGTGGTATTTATATGTTAGGGTCTTCCAATCGTACGACTGAACCATTAGCACGTGCGACTGAATCATGAGGTTGATCCATCCGCACGGCTGAAGGTTCAGTCGTGCGATTGAGTCAATCATATGTCACAATCGTGCGACTGGTCCAGTCTCCTGGTTCAGTCGTGCGACTGGTCCATTAGCATGAAGTATTCATGCGTATGGTCCATTAGCATGGTCCATTCGCATGATAAACTTCACACGATTAAGTTTAAACACGTTTCTCAACCAATATTGACTAGGAACTATGTAAACAATCACAAACCTATATAGTTAGTTCAATATGTGTTATCACACAATAAACAATGAAATATTAAAAATTATAAGCATCACCAACACATTTCATTTCATTCATACCCATTCAATTACATATACGTAAGACATGAAAGACATTTTACATTGAGCTCATAAACTAGGTACACATGTATTTACACTTTCATCTTTTGCTTTTGATCGATTTCAAGAATATTTTTTATAAGTAATTTTAAGAAGTTTCTAATATAAAGCTAATCTTATATTGCTTTTATGTTATGTATTTCTATATTGTTTCAATCATTCTAACATACAATTGTTCTCATAAATATATGTTTTTTACTTTTATTATTTTTTCTACTAAATCACTTTTAATTTCAATCACTATTATTTGATAATTAACCTTCTAACAATTACTAACCTTAAAACAATCACTAAAAATCCTAAATCAAGCTAACAACATGCTAACGTAAACAAAGAATTACATTTGAATATGAATGGCTATGCCGTCGCATTCGGTTATTCCACAAGATTATTTATCTAAATGATGATTATGCCAAAGTCTTAGAATATTTTTTATAACTCAAATGAAGTTTAACATACCATATATCGATATAATAAATTTGCTCTAACTCGCTTCATGGTTTAACAATTTTAAAAGTGCATATAAGTGCTTTACTATAATTTTGGCATAATATAGTCAGACTTCAACTAACTATAACTTATTTATAACAAACTAAATTTGAGTAAACTCAGAATCCAATAATAAATTTATTGAATTACCTTTTTAATGATAGTTTATACATATTCAAACTCAATCGGATAACTCAAAAATAGTCTTCACAAGATAAGTGCACATTTCAGCACCTCATATCTTGTGTTGTTGTTTTGACCTATTTTTGGGTCTTTTTATATAATCTTTTTTAAACAAGAGTTGTTCAGAAGACTATGATCTAACTAACTGTAAATTTTAATAATTTTGTGAAACCGTTTGATATTTTTAAAACATGTTCAAACAAGTACCAAATATTCTGTCCAGAATCTAAAAATTGTGCAATAATCCTTTCTCAATCTAGGTTTCGCCTTTTAGCAATCTCTAAATGTCCTAACTTCTTGTAATGAATTCCAACCTCAAGTTATTATTTTTTATATCATTTAGGACATCACCCTTGAATATTGAACATCCAATCTTTCTTATGAACTCTACAACCATCATTATACAATGTGAGTATTCATTGCTCTTTTTATGTGTTTATATTTTAGGGAAATCATGTGATTTCAAATTCAATCGTTGATATTCATTGTCATACTATTTCATTCTAAATTCAATTCAATACATGTTATGTTATTACTTACAATTATGTGTTCATAGTTAGATAAACTTGACGATAAAACAATTATTAATTCAAGCAACCACGGTAACAATGATAGATCTATTGGTTTGACAAACCCATCCCATTTGTTTAGTCGCATGGTGATTGGAACCATAATCATTCATTCTATAAGACTTCATCTGCGGACTGAGTTAAGTCAGTCATTAGGTTTGATTGTGTTGGCTTGTCTTTTATGTTACACTATTGCATTATAAGTCTTGACATTGCTATATGAATTGAATTGTATTCAATCATTTTAATCAATTTATATATTTCAAAACTGTGATTACTCACCGGCTAACTCGTTAGCTGACTCGTTACTTTCTCACATGATTTCAGGAATATTGATTAGTATACTTCTTTATGCTCATTTAGGACTTGGACTTAGTTTAAATAAAAGGTTTTTGATATATTTTATTTGGATTATTAAAATTTGTAATGTATCATTTGATTAGTATCATTCAATGAAATGTCATTTAATATTATTTTATCGTATTTACTACCATGTGCTATGAGCAATCGTTTCACATGCGTCCGCCCCAATGATTCCGTTGTTGGTCGGGGTGTGACATAGTACGCCTTTAAGTGCTAGAAGTGTGGTGGGTTAGTTGCGGTACACCATATATATAAACACTAATGATGCATTGAAGGTGGGACTAGAAGCCGGACTAAGAACTACTCCTAGATAACAAATAATGAACCGATATTTTTTTAAGATAGCAAAAACACTACACGTTGAATTTTGGGACGGAATTCTCTTAACCAGAGGAGACTGTAACATGCTTGATTTTTTAATCTTAACCTATTTGATTAACTCTTTTAATGACTATTGAATTTTCATATGTAAACAATGATTAAATTCACAAACTTATTTGTGGAAATTATCTAATATTCCATACATTATGATTCATTGTAATACTATTGCATGCTAGTGTAATTGTATGATAACACGTGTGTAAATACTAGGTATTGCTATAAAAATTAATTTGAAAGTGCCCTAAAATTAACCAAATTTTATAACAATGTAAAATTACAACATAAGTGAAACATGTATAACTATAAAGGTGAAACTTTTACATTTGTGCAACTTAGTGTTACATATGTAATTTTTATTCAAAGGATAAAGATTAAATCAAATTCATTCATATAATTATATATACATATTATTTTATTATTTTAACCATTTTAAGTGATATATATCTAACAAAATAATAAATAATTAACTAGTAATTATCCTAAATCTAAAAAATATTAAACTAAACTTACTCTAACTCTAAAATATCACAAAAGCAAACTTCATCCTCATTTCTACTATAATATATGATTTTTATTAATAAAAATATTAAGAAAATCAGTCTTAATTGAAACCTAAAACCTAAATTTTTCTACTATAAATAGGGGTCTAATCTCAATATTTTTCATAATAAAATCTAAATCTAGAGCCCTATATAGAATTTCTCTTAGAAGATTCAACAAATTTTCCGCATCAAGTAAATTTTAGTGTTCTTTATGTTCATACGTTTTCAATTTATTTTATCAAAATTAAATTAATAATAGCTTGGATATATAATTAAATAGCATGACTGTTTGATAATCATATATGTAATATTGATCAAAGTATTTAATATACACAAAATCATTAAAAAATTTCTTAAACATATCAACTTAAATTTTTAAATTTTGTTCGGCAAATTCATAGGGTCGACTTGGGACATACATATCTCCCTCGTAAGAGATGGTTTTTCTATTATTATTTTTTTTCAAAATTAAATTTGAAGTCTTATTATTGTAACCATATAAAGAAAATATTCAAACTCATTGATTTGACCTTTCAAAAAGCTCATGCAAGTTTAGTGCGCAAATCTGTCTAAAGCTGTCAAAACCCTTAATTTTACAACTTTTCAATATTTTCATAAATATAATGTAAAGTAACGCATTTTATAATAAAATAAGTAATACAAACATTTTTTAAACATAAAAATCCAAACTTTAATAATTCTTATGATACCTATCAATTTGAATGATGTTTCTAGTAAAATTCTTCATATTTTCAATTGTAACCTTCTCCTATACAACTTGTATCTTCTCATCCTTGATAAAATTACATTTATACTTATTTCCTATACTTTATAAACATACTAAACACATATTTGACTTGGTCTAATATACATCTAGAATCGTTTCACCCAGTAAGTAGTTATATGGTAAGAAAAAGGGACCTGGCTAAGGAAAGGCGGAGTACTTAAGCAATGAAAATCCACCAACTCTTTCCTAGGAATCATTTTATTGAATGTGTTACTCTACAATGACACATATCTACTATATGAAAAACATTCTTGAATTTCTACAATAACAACCCTTCAACTATCCATAAATACAATAAACCAACTAAAAACTTACTTGGGGCTATCTTCACTTTAAGTTACTACAAGTTGCAAGACCAACTCAGCAACTTTACAAGTTGAGTTCATAGCCCCTTTTTTGTATTTTAGGGTGAAAACATGCTCTTTTTGTCAAACTTGAAATTCATATTCTAAAGTCAAAATTAGTCTTTTGCAAACTTAATTACAACTTTCTTATACTAGTGAAACTATACTGGTTATACATGTTGATATATTCTATGACACTTTTTACTACAAAGTCCTTCTATATTTATAAAATCTACATAACCATTAACTTTGAGGTAGCCACGAAAGTATGTAGATAGATCTATTAGCCTGACAAGCCTATTTAGTACTCGGGTTGATGCATGCCAATCAATCCCAAGCATGGTTTGTGCCAACATATTCTTTTTGACTTGAAAGGAGCTCGGTGTTTGGAAACTACATACTAAAAAAACATTCTACTAGTCTGGCCTCTTGTGTCAATGGGGTTAATATTTTACTTACTTGTATTTGGAAGACTATTTCTTAATTCGTACGTTGTTATCTACTATATATATACTTAAAAACCTATATGCTCAAAAAAATTTTAGTTGACATATTTTAGTATGTTTTCAGGTAATGGAAACTAAATTTGTTGTTTTCCTCATGCTAGATTTCAAGGATAAGCTTTAGTTGACCTAGTTAGACTTGAATAAAACGAAGACTTAATGTTTGTTTAGTTTATTTATTTTTAGAATTGGATGTAATTAACTATTTGGTTTTAATAATTAATTTCCTTTAGTACTATTTTTCCTTCTTTTATGATTCAATTTCATCACTCATCGGTGTTTTCACTTTACCCTGGGTGTGATACTTTATGCACTCTACTAAATGTCTGTAAGCTTTATCAAACATCTTCAAGGACATCTATCCTCATATAGTGTCATCAGTGAGGTGCAAGTCTAATATAACGTCACTAGCCCGCTTATTCTACGTTAGTTTAGCTTTGTTTTTGCTCATCCTCCTTTCCATTATGATGGTTTTAGGTGGTATCATCATTATCTGTATCCTCTTCACATGACAAAAACATCTCAATTTCCTCTTTACTGTTCTTATCTGAGATGCAAGCAACCATTAATTTTTATAGAAAACTTTATTTATTATCTTATCTAACGTCGTGTACACAAATCCACCTCATAATCCTTGTCTATGTTAATTCTAGCTTTCATATTTCATCATCTTGATAGTCTAACAATCAGCTGTGTGTAGCATAGCTAGTAGAACCACAACCCTTAAAAAATCCCTCTCAATACTGCTGGGAACCTAGTGTCGCACGATACACCTTTTTAGCTTTCCATTTAAACCAAGTTATTTGAATGCTACATCACTATCTACCTTCTCATCACTCTAAACAAATTATTAGTAATATACTTGAACTTCTTTGCATATGGGATCAGTTGATCTTCAATGGTAATTCAGGTTTATTCCACAATGGGTATACGCTAAAGTAATAGTGTCCTTAAACATTTATGCTCGATCTAGGGATATTTGCCACTCTTATGGCCTCTCGTTTAAATGTGGTTTGACTTTTGCTACTAACACGATATCATCTACGAAAAGGATGCACCACAGAATATCCTCCAAGATCGATTTCACTAACACATGCAAGACTACTTAAAAAATAAACTAAAGCTCAATGTAGATCCCTGACAGAGGCTCATCTTCAAATAGAAAAAGCATGTATCACCCCTTTGGCGCACAAACACTTGTTTTAGCCCCGTATACATATTCTTAATAATCCATATAAAGCTTGTAAGGCTCTTTTCTCAAGGCTACCATAGTCGACATGACAGACTATAGTATGCTTTTTATAGGTCAATAGAAATCATATGCAAATCCAACCTTTCTCCCAAGGCCTTTTGAGTCATTCTTCTTACAATGTATATCGCCCCCTCATAGATCATGTCATAAATTCGAATTGGTTTACCGTATCACGATTCTCTTATTTTATTTTAGCATTAGCTATTTGTTTCTCAATTTTTGTAGAATGCTTAGTAGCTTAATCTATCTATAGTTTTTAAAATTATTTTAATATTTGGATATCTGAGTTATCCAAAATATTTCTATAAAAACTATCAAATAATATTTAGTAGTTATAAATTCCAGATATTATTGGATATTTTGTTACAAAGTTCACATATCCAAAAAGTTATTTGATAGAAACTGAAATTTTAATAAATCTATTAAATACTACATATTTTTAAGAATTTGATGTATATTTGAATATCTTAACCCGGATTTAAAATTTCTGATATTCTTTGATACAGATTCGAATATTCAAGTTCACAATCACAAATTCAGATATTATATTTTGAAAACCCTTTACACTTAGGTATATATTTTAACTATTGAACTTTTTTTTCCTTATGGAGGGGGGAGGGGTTGTGTTCATGAATATATTATATTATATCAAAAACTCATTCCAAAAAGAAAAAAAATAAATAACTTCATTATTCATATTTTCATGTCCATGCTACCTTTTGGCATTTAGTATTGTTATGATAAGTAAATAAAATGTATAAAAGATACCCTTTAATTATTCAATATATTTCTAAAACTTTTACACTAAGAGGGAAAACATTTTTAATTTAATGATTTTTCACTTACTTGTTAGTATTTTTTTTCCTTGACACAAAAGATAAAACACCTTTTTAATTTAATGTTTCTAAAAGGATAACATTTATTTTTAAGCATATGTTCATTGCACCGAAACATGTGTAGTAATAGACAAATAAAACCCAAATTTCTCAAAATCGTCTCAAAATTGATTTAACTTAAAACACAAACCGCCACTACTTTCTCCACTTCGTCACCTCAAACGTCATGGTTTTCACTTTTTCCCCTAATATAAACCCATCTCACAAATGACAAACCCAACCCACAATCACCTCACCTTCACTGTCTCGAACCCTAAACCACAACCACAACCACAACCACAACATGACCATCCCTCAACCTCACCCACACTTCCTGGTTCTAACCTTCCCAGCCCAGGGTCACATCAACCCATCATTTCAGTTCGCCAAACGACTCACCCGGCTCGGTGTCAAAGTCACCTTCGCCACCACCCTCTCAGCCTACAACAAAATCATCAAAGTTGGCCGCACCCCTGACTCCTTCACCTTCGCCGTTTTCTCCGACGGCTTCGACGATGGCTACAAGCCCCATATCGACGACACCGCCGTCTACCTCACTCAGTTAAGGACCCGAGGAACCCATAGCTTGAAACAAACCATTCTTTCAAACGCTGAAAATGGAACTCCGATCACTTGTTTGGTGTACACCCTCCTGTTACCATGGGCTGCAGAGGTGGCCCGTGAGCTTAACGTGTCATCGGCATTGCTTTGGATTCAACCAGCTTCTGTTTTAAGGGTGTATTATTATTTCTTCAATGGGTATGATAAGCTCATTGGGGACGATGATTGTATGGACCCCTCATGGTCCATTGAGTTGCCTGGGCTACCGGTGCTTAAGACTCGTGATCTACCGTCGTTTTGTCAGCCTTCGAACACGTATAACTTTGCATTGCCTTTGTTTAAGGAGCAATTTGATGTGTTGGAGTGTGAAGAGAAGAGTACGATACTTGTGAATACTTTTGATCCGTTGGAAGAAGAGGCGTTGAGGGAGATTGATGGGAGGTTGAAGATGGTGGGTGTCGGGCCGTTGATTCCTTCGGCGTTTTTGGATGGGAAGGATCCGATGGATAAGTGTTTTGGGGGAGATTTGTTAGCGACATCGAAAGACTGTGTCGAGTGGATGGACACGAAGGATGAAGGGTCTATTGTTTATGTTTCGTTTGGTAGCATTATTGTGTTGTCGAAGAAGCAGAAGGAGGCGATAGCGCGTGGGTTGTTGGCGAGCCGAAGGCCGTTTTTGTGGGTGATTAGGGATCAAGATGGAGAGGCGAAAGGCGAGAAGGTTGAAGAAGATGGAGGAGATGAAGTGAGTTGTATGGAGGAGATTGAGCAATTTGGTATGATAGTCCCATGGTGTAGTCAACTAGAGGTGTTGTCACACCCGTCTTTGGGTTGTTTTGTGACTCATTGTGGGTGGAACTCAACTCTGGAAAGTATTGCTTGTGGGGTCCCGGTGGTGGCGTTTCCTCATTGGACAGATCAATCGACCAATGCAAAGCTTATAGAAGATGTATGGGGAACGGGGACGAGGGTGACTCCGAATGAAGACGGGGTTGTGGAAGGCGAGGAGATACGAAGATGCATCGAAATGGTGATGGGAGGACATGAAAAAGGAGAGACGATGAGAAAGAACGCGAACAAGTGGAAGGAGTTGGCGAGAGAGGTTATGAATGAAGGTGGATCTTCGTATATGAATCTCAAGGCTTTCGTTGAAGGAATTGGTAGAAGTCCGACTCGTGATAATGTGGTCACGGTATCAAGTAAAGAAGTGAGAGATCTCGAATCTAAGTTGGAATCTGTTTTGTGATTCACTACGAAGCAAATGAGTATCACCAGTGGATCCATAAGTCACAAATCAGTCATTTGGTTAGAAGTGATTCTAAGGATAAAATATCACATGATCACCTATTTTCCTGTGGTTAATATATTTTATATATAAGTTAATTAAAGCGGGCCGATTAGGATATCAGTTGTGACAAAATTCAAAAGAATATAATATAGTTATTTGTTAATAGTAATTTTTTAACAACAATTTTTTTCTTTTAGTACCGTATAGTTTTGTAATAGTAAGGATTTAAATACAGGTCATTTTACCACTAGATTTTGTGTTATTATTATTTGAAGTATTGGACGTAATAATGAAGGTGGTGTACAATGAATACAACTCAAATGTTCAAGGACGTATCTATATGCTTGTCAAAATCATGCAGAGACTATATTAATAATGACAAGCATAAAAGACCGATCGATTATCCTATTATTTGAATTCGGTGGTGATAATTTATAAACCCTTCAACCTGATCTCCTTAGCTAGCCTCCATCCAAACGCTATCCAGAAGGTAGAAAAACGGATAATCTTATTTCGGATCTTTTTATATTTAATTTAAAATAACTACAATCTCTTTAACAACATGCTTTTAAAGCCTATGAGATTAAAGGGGTTTAGTGGACTTGGGATGGGTTATATTGAGACATTTTTATTTTTTAAATTCTCAGGACCGACTAGCTCTTTTTTTAACAAGAATAAATTAAACTAGCTTTTTATCACCGCGTTTCGCAGCGAAAGTCAGATCCCCACATACAACGTTAATTTAATCGTTATTTGTTCAACTCGTAAGAAATCATAAAAGCGAACTTTGGTGGCGAAACTAAAAAATACTAAACTTTAACGGCCAAACCCGAAAAAATAAAACTTCACTACAAACAGACAAATAGTTTAGCGACCAAACTCTGCGATCCTAAACTTTAAAAGGCCAAAGTCACGTGCTAGCGGTCAAAGTCTAGTAATTTTCCTCGCATACAACTATATGTTACTTTGGTCGTTATGTGCCGGCTCGTCGGAAATCATAAAATTAAAGTTTGGTGGAGAAACTAAAAAATACTAACTTGATAGATCAAATTCGATAAAATAAAATTTCGCTATATATAGTTTAGTGGTTAAACTTTAATATTCTAAACTTTAGTGATCAGAGTCAAAAAAACATATCGGTAGCCAAAATATATAATACTAAACTCTAGTGGGTAAATGCGGTAAAAAAATTCACTATAAATAGTTTGGTGGCCGAATTAAAAGATCTTAAACTTTAATGATCAAAATCAAATAAACAAAACTTTGGGTTAAAAATATAAATACTTCAAACTAATAATGTAATTCAAGTCAAAAAATTCATTGAAAAATTATTCATTCCCATGTGTAATTATAATAGAGTAATTCTTAAAGTTCTTGAAATCAATTAGTTTTTTTATCTACATGGTGGAGCTTCCCCTACTGGTTTAATAAAATGTAACAAGGTAGACTTTCAAGATGTACACTCAATAAAAATGGATCTCATTTGAATTTAGTCGATGATAGTCTGTAGGTAAACATATGTGGGTCAAGCATTTTCTAATAGATTATCCACAGTGAATTTCTCACAAGTGCTAGTGGTAGTTCCACCAACAGATTATCCACCTACTCCGAACGAATGATAGTGGTTATTACAACTAGTTTTATACTCGTTTAGTAGCCGGGTACTTTAATGTCATAATGACCACTATATTATATTGTATTCTAAACAACTATTATATTTGTTTAGGATTAAAGTACATCTCGCTTAACTTATGAGTGAAACATAACCTACAATACTAAATGTATCATAGTGTATCAAAAGTATTAGGAAAACATTCTAATCAATTACTTATTGACTTGAAGAGTGGATAGTGTTTAGCATTAGGCTAAAGCCCCAACGTTCTAAAAATACCACATTTTGACATTCAAAGATGAGATTGTTAACATACCACATTTTGACATTCAAAGAGAAGACTGTTAACATACACAAATGGAATGATGGATTATTATTGATTATATCATACATTTGAATAAAACAATGAAAGGCATCATTTATTATGCGCAACATGATGTGTCATAATCGAATAAGTAACTTAACATCCAAAATACTATTGTTGAGTTGTTTGTAAATGCAGCCCTTGCTAGCCCAAAATCACATATCTTGGGTATGCAACTTGCATTTGCTAATATATACTTCCGCATCAAATCTAGATTGGTGATTTTATAAGAATTAATCAACAACTTTGGTTCTAAAGAAATAAAATGCCATTTTTGATGCTTAAGTCAACTAATTAGCCTTGACTTCTATCCACAACTTGCTTACACGTCTCCTACTTTAGGGGATCACTTGAACTTGAAAATTTGTCTATATTAGTAGCCCTCCACATGGCAGGGTCCTTGCATATTTTACGCCAACCAATGCACACTTTTTGGGCATTCATGAGTATGGCAAACACACTAGTTCTTTGGAGAATATTCACTTAGACGTTTATACGGTTTCTTCATCTGTTGTTGCTCTTTGACTTTTTAATGGAAGTGTCCTAGCTTCTAAAAGGTATCATTGTGGCAACCAACATCAATTATCATCTTGCAGCCCAAAACAACCCCTAACAGTAGTTTTAAGTTGATCACGTGATAATAGGATTACTTGCATTTGAGCCACTTGAACCTAAATTCCTTGACACTTAAGACACCTCTTGTCTGACTTGAATATCAATCTTTATAAATTCAATAGTATAAAAGTTCTCTTATTCAAAACATGTAGACTAAGTTTTTGTAAATGAAATTCTTTCCTTCTTGTATTGACCCACAAGTAGCACTTGTATCTTGAATCAACTCCTTCTCCCTAACATAACTTCTAAAACCTTCGATTTCGAAGGAGGGTAATTAGACCAATCAAGAGGTTATCATATACTTGTGTGTTAATAAATATCCCACCTGTAAATAGACCAACAAAAAACCAAAACTTTAAGCCCCATTCAACAAAAGATTATATCATATATGCTTGATAACTTCAATTACCATTAATAAAGAAACTGGTACAGAGTCTTGTGTACTTAACAACATGATAATTTTTTGCCATAAAACAGTTTTGATCAACAAACATAGAGCAAGAAAGTCAAATCTAGATGGCACAGTGACATATATATTGACCATTGTATGCACACCAAGTGAGGAATTTACGCAAACAAAAAAAAATGTGTACACAGGGGCAGAACTATGGCATGAGGTGCGGGGTCAAGTGTCCCCATTGATTTTTGAACCCGTAGTATAACGTATAATACCAAATTTTTTAGTGAACCCATAGTTTTTTAGGAGATGAACCCATTAGTATTTTTAGTTTCACAAAATATCTTAAAAATGTTGTTGGTTTGCTGGTAACCAGAGAAAGATGCAAACCCTTTATTCTACATAGGAATTCTATATTTTCAATGTTACTAGTGCTCATGTTTTAGTAACATATATGTAATGGTTTGAGAATTTTGTTGAATTTGAATCTGTATATGATCCGTTAGAACCTTAGATAATAACGGAATACCTATTTGTTGTCTGATGTTTCTTTACTTACAACCTAATTTTCATTTGATAATACACTAGTTTATTACATTAATCATCAATTTGAAAATTACCGTCAAAATCAATTTAACACAATTGACATCACTTATAAAATCACCTTAACACAATTATAATTACCTTCAAAACCAATACAAACCAAATCAAATCATCCAAAGCGATTATTATTTAATATATGACCCGACTCGATTCGACAAAAAAACATTTTGGTGACCCGACCCAATAAAATACTTTGATGTAAACAAAAGTATATCAAAAAATTATGACCCAGTGAAATAAATTCTTGGTTCCGTCACTATGTGTACAAACATTTCAACCAGGTAAGGACATGAAATTGAAACCATTTGAATGGTAACATAAATTTAACAATGGTTTAATGTAAGAACATGACAAATTTATGCAAGCAAAAGCATATTCCCACATGGCCATGCTACCTTCCAGCTCTCTGGAATGATTCTAAATAATATTTTGCATATAATATAGAAGCTTAACACTAAATGATATATCAAAAGCTATTACTTGTTTGGAGTAAAAGACATAAGGAAATACCTCACAAAATCCAATAAGTTCTCCAATGACATAAATCCACCAACCTTGTAATGAAACTTTAGTTGGTTAGAATTCATAAAGATCACTGGCATATTTTATATCTAAAAAATAAAACAAACAACCTTTACCGAAATTCACCAGAATGATTTTTTCCTTGCCCTCACATTTCCTTCTTGCCATCATGGATCTCTTTTCAAGAAAGGAAGCTTTCCACGATGCTAATGTTGATTTCTAAAGCAGCATAAAATTCAAAGGTATGAGTTTATTCTCCACGTGTATACAAGTATTAGCAGAAAACTAAATACATATATACTAAGCTATCACAAGCAATGTCTAGTATGTTTTTCAGCTTCATAAAGCAATCTTAATGACCCAAATAATATGAGGTGAAAACAGTCAAATATTAATCAAACATGACCCAAATAAAGCAATCTTAATGACCCAAATAAAATGAGGTATCACTCGTCATAATAATCCACCAGACACTCCATAGTATTAATTTTATAACAAAGTAATAATGAAAAAAGTTAATTGCAAGCTAATCATACAAATCAACTTAAAGAATCAAACTAATACGATTGAGAATTCAAACCTTATAACCACGTTTTCAAGAATCAAACAAATCCATCTTTGTTAGTAAAAACTCTAGTAGATTCGACGGCATACTAGACTCCGGTGACAATGTCGTTCCTATAACCTCTCTCCGATTTTAGTACTGATTTCTTGGAAAAACAAAAATCAACATCACCTGAAAAGCCTCGTGAGTGACAGGAAGACACCTATGACATTCTTCGACGATAGCTTGTCAATTTGAAAACTGATTGCATGCAAACAGAGTAAACATAGCCATCGTCTTCAAACCTTTAGTCCAGGTCGATGAATCCATAAACGAATAGAAATCAAGGAATGAATAATTATTTTGGTGGAAAGGGAAGCTTGTGTATTACAACTACCAAAGAGGGACACCGTGACCTATTTATGCAACTAGCGGAACAGTTGTAGGTGGAGGTTACCGACCGACGAAACTGGGGGAGTAAAATAAGGAAGAAGAAGAGTGGATGGTAACCACTCAAAACTGTTCCGTAACTGATGTAACCATCAAGTTTAAACGGTTGAGATTTAATCTTAGGTTGATCTAACGGTTTATATTAAATATGACAACGGTTACACTAATATAATATATAATGATAACAATGGATTAGCAATAAATATATTGGTAACTAATTTCATTTCTAAAAATTAAGAAAAAATATATCGTCGTCTTCTATTGACAAAAATCTATTTTTATAGTATCTAATAAAGCAAGGTTTTTTGTCATCTATCATTCTCTTAACCTATTTTTTGTCACTTATCATTTTTTAGATATCTACACATTAATTTTTCCTCTAAAAATGTATTATAGTAATTTAAATAATCATATAAATTTCTCTCTCTTATTAAAATTAATTTTATTGATTGCTATATTTCTTTCTCTTATCTAGATTTTTTTTAAAATCAAATTATCTTTTGAAAAAAAATACATTTTATTAAAAATTAGAAATCACATCTTTTAATTAAAATGTAAATAGCAAAAACCTATACATTTATATAATATGCTATTTTCTAAAACACTAATCCTCTTTTTTTTTAAATTTTTTTAAATCATTTGCTTTTAAAATAACTATAAACATGTGAAACTTTTTATAAACAGTCTTACCAAAACAACAAGAATAATTACAAACTAGAGTTACAAAAAATGATATATTTTATAAAAAAATTATTTTGTTAATATTTTAAACGTATGTTTAAAAATGAAACTATTTAGATAAGATGTTTAAGAAATAATATAAATGTTTTATTTGTTAAACTATTACATATATATAATGTGAATCCAAGGATCGCAATCAGGAATTATCAGTGTCGGTTGAAGGCAAGTCAATGTTTGCGGAATCAACGTTGGCTTGGTTTAATTGTTTTGTAGTAAATTTCAATATCAATAAAGATTCAAGAACACACTAAAAGAAACACAATTAATGAATAATATGTATTTCATTAAAACATGTTAATGATTACAAATAATGAATGAATGATATTAAATTTTGTGATGAATGATGCGACGGCTGCTAGGGTTTGATTGTGGAATTGTCGTATTGTTATTATTGTTGCCGTCGAAGCCGCCCATGATTCGAAACCTAGGATCCATTTATATGGACAATGATGTTTCTGTTATAGGAAACACCGGATCTCTTGGGATTTGAATTGTTTCTGTTAAGGAATCATCGGATTTCTTTGGATTCGCATAACTACCTTGTTGACTTGTAACACTTGTATTATACAAGTGTTTGGACTCCGCAGGAATATTGTCTTCCGCAAAAGTCTTGTTCTTCCGAAGATACATTGTTCTTCCGAAGCAATCTTGTTCTTCCAACCTGTGTGATTGTTCATCCGCAGAAGATCTTTGGATCCATTTTACTTGTAAGAAACATATATACGGAAGAACAAAATGTTCATCCGTAGATGTTTATTACACTTGGTCATTTTCAGAATTTGACCAAGTATAATTTTGTACCTGCAACCATACATAAATCAACACACATATAAATGGGTTAACCTATATATATAATGCATACACAATAATGAATTACAACCATTTATTACAAACATTAATTCAAGTACTAAGCCTATACAAAATGGACTAGATCTACTGATCCTAGACCAAACATATAATTTTAATTAATATTTTATATTAAAATATTATACTATAAACTGTTTAATGTAACACCCGGTTATTTAACCAAAGAAAAAAGAAAAAGAAAGAAAAGAAATAAAACCCAAGTGGAGGGACCAATCTTGCCAAAAAGGGGAAAAGTTTGGAAGAGTGGGTGTAAAGGGGATGGCATACCATTCCCCTCTCCTATTCTTGTCTTCAATTGGTTTTGAGAGGGAGAAAGAGAGAAAGGGCTGAAATCTTAGGGTTTCTTGGAAATCAAGTGAAAAAGTCGAAGTCAAGCGGGTTCGTAGGAAGCTCTTACCGAAGAGGCTGTTAATGTGAGTTCTAGGACCCCCTCTTTTACACGTTTTGACTGATTTTGGGGGCTCGAACATAGCAAATCTTTTTGGTTGTGTTGAGTGTGGAACCCGTTCATGTGTATGTTTGTGTGTGGGTGCGAATGGGTGGGCTCGTGTTTAGGCTTGTGATGCTTGAATGATATTATGGTCATGTTTCTAAGGCTTAGGATGGTTGGTTTAAGTTTAGAACAAGTTAGAAAAGGGCCGGAGGCTGAAATCTGCAGTTTAGGTTCGAAGAGGCAGCATTCTGCACCCAGCTAGGGCTCATGCGACTGGAAGCCATGAGACCGAATGGCATGCGATAGGAGGCCATACGACCGAAAGGCATGCGACTGAAGTCCATGCGCCTGAATGCCATGCGACTGAGGGTCATACATATGGAAGTCATGCGACTGAAGTTCATGTGCCAGGAAGGCATGCGATTGAAGGTTATGCGACTGAAGTCCATGCACCCGAATGGTCATGCGACTGAAGGTCACACGATTGGAAGTTATGCGACTTAAGGCTATTCGATTGAGAGTCCACATGCCCCATTGTGCTCATGCGTTTGGAGACTCTCCATTCACCTAACTGCTCATTTGACCCATAGCGTCCATATGCCTAAGTGTTCTCATGCGCCTGGAAGGCCATGCGACTGAATAGTGCTCATACGCCCAAATAGGGCTCA
>BJCM01066082.1:0-17778 GCA_018326385.1 Flaveria bidentis | reverse complement strand
CTATTTATACTAGAAACTAAGGAACTAACAATTTACAAAACTAGTCCCTATACTAGTACAAAATATAAAATATACAATAAAAGACTAAATGTTAATCTTTCAAGAGTTCTAACACTTTGTCACTCACACTCTTTGGTGACTCAAGGTAGAAGAACTTTGGCCTTTATTGCTTGATTCAGCACTTGAGCTCTAGCCAGAGAGAGGTTGTGAAGCACCTTTACAAGCTAGTGCCTCACTAAGGGTAATGGGTGCTAAAGCAGTTCCTGTCTCATACTATTGGGTCTTCAGTCAAGGTTTTTACTTTTGAAACTAATCTTAGGGTTCACCTCAACATCTAGTTGACCAACAGCCTTTCCTGCTATCCTCTATCTATATAATTTGATTCTCAATTTGAACTCTTCCAGCACCCTATCTTGAATCCTATTAGCTAACCTTACAACTTTTTTGTTTTGATCTGGAATTGATGAAAAATTGATATTGAACAAAACAACCAAAAACATCAAAAAATCATGAGCACTAAGGCTCTGATACCATTTTGTTGGTCCATATGATCGATTTACACTACAAATGAGATGTTGATTTGTTCAATATCAGATATAATAAAGAGATAAAAAAGATGAATTACACTAAGAACAACTATAATGTCAACAATATGAACAATAATTATTAATACAATCAACAATAACAAAGCACAAATGTATTTCAGTGAATAAACTGCTTACGAAGGTCTCTTGCAACAATGATAATCGATTAGGGTTTTTGCAAGGATACCCAACAATGAACAAGATCAAATATATATATAGCAGTCCTAGTTTCGCAGACAGTTTCGCTATCAGCGAAACTGTGCTGCTGAAACTATAGTTTCACCCGACAGAAACAACAGTTTCGCCGGGTGAACTAAACAGCTGACTATGAGCGAAACTACAGTTTCGCTCATAGTTTTGCTGGACTACAAAACTAAACAAAATGAACAACATTGAAAAGTAAACTAACATTAAAACTATTACAAAGTAATATAAACATAATCTAATTTAAGGTGAGTCCAACCTATACTTGATCTTCAATACTCCCCCTAGGCTGGATCTTACCACCTTCACTTGTCTTGATTTGTCTAGTCGGCTCTAGTCTCTCCCGCTACATCTGATGTATCTTTATCTACTCCTGTAGCTTTTTCCTCGGGGGCTTTAGGCATAGATTCTCCCTTGTCGGCTTCAGTCTCTCCCGCTACCTCTGATATGTCTTCATTAGCTCCTACATCACCTTCCTTGAGAGCTTTAGCAACTAATTCACTCTGGTCACCTCCTGCTTCATTAGCTCCCTTAGGACAAGCATAAACTTACTCAAACTGTCTTGATAAGTCCCTCACATATTGTCTAGCTCATCCTGTGCTCTTACCTTCTCAGCTAGCTCCTTCCTCATACCTCTAACTTTATTAACCACAGTCATAAACAGACTGGCTTCTTTTCTCGTCTCCTCCACTACCCCTGCTTTAATGTGGTTTTCACAAAGAACTAGCATGTCTTCATCAAAAAATCCAAATATGTCCATCGGATTAAACAGTCTAAAGCCACCCTCATTCCTCACCCTAATCATAGACTCCACCGTTTTGTTATCATAGAACCATTTCTCAAAGTTTTGTAGTTGCTAGGGGAGGGGATCTGACAATCTATCCCTGTTCACTGTCTTTGGGGGTTTCACCCTCAGCATAATCTTTCCTTTGCCCATTTCCCGGTCTTTATCCTTTTTGGATCTTCTCCCTTCATCCTTCATAAACCCAAATGACTCAAAATTGTCATTCACTTCATTCCTGATCTCCTTTTCTAGCAATGTAGCTCTCTCACTCAGATGAGCATTAAGTAATGGCAACACCGCCAGCCTCCACAAGTCTTATGTTGGCAAGGTCTTGAATGCATTCCTCTTATGCAAGTAAGTAGTTCCTCCCCCTCTCCTCTTTATCATAAACATTTTGAGGCTGGGGTTATAATTCCAGTTGATAATTCTCTTATCAACCTCGGTTTTACTCTACCCTTCCAACTTTTGGAATATGGGAGTTAGCTCTTCAGTCCCTTTCTCTCTCACAAACCAATTTTCCTTCACCATCTCAAACACATCTCCATCATCATCACTTTTTTAGCTACATAGGTTAGGGGTCTCTCATCAACCTCATAATATTCGGGTTCAGAATCGTAGTCAACCAGCTGCTCATCATCTTCTTTTTCATCAATCTATCCCTTCTCAGCAGTCTTCTTAACATTTTCAATGGGATTCTCTCTCACCACCTTTTCAAAAACCAAATCTTTCTCAAGATCAAATTGCATTTTCATAAAACTAGCCTCAAATATCTCTTCAGCATTCTCTACATTCACAGTCTCCTGCCTTACTCCAGAACCTCCTGCTTCCTCAGCCCATGCACCATATGTGCCCTCTCTTGGACGGGAAGATGTACCTAGATTTAGAAATGATTACTTGGAAGTATAAGTCAAATCATCTAACTTAGGTTGAGTTAGTTGATTGGGTAGGCCGACTGCAGCCTTCAATTCATTCACTTCCTCAAGTAATCTCTTAATCAATTTATTCTGATCCACCAACATCTTGGTCATGCCATCAATCACCTCCTCCTTCTGCTTTTCCCTTAACTCATGATTGGTAAGTTTGGTTTTGATCATTCTCAACTCGTTAGCCAGAGATGTATTGAGGTTTCTTATCACATCCTCATCCAAACTAGCTTTTTCCTCCCTCTTTAAGGACCTAGTGAAAGATTGATGTTTGTGTTTAGTCCTTCTCTCAGCTTCTCCCTCATTAGCTTTCTTTTTGGACCTCTTCTCTTTCTCAACCCTAGCCTCCTCAGCCATCTCATGCACTTCATCCTCAAAATCATAATTCTTCTCTTTTGCGTATATTTTCCTCTTCTTAATAGCATCTGTCTTTTTCACCCTTGTCTCTTTAGCCCTTTTCTCCTCAGACTCATTGACCCTCCTGATATAGCTCCATCTCTCCTAAGGGTACATGTTTTCCCAAATATGAGTAATCTTTCCACTAAAGTCATGTCGAATAGCACAACAACCAGTAAAGATACGGGTGTTAATCTGTACTAATCTCTTGTGTAGAATCAGTTTTTGTATTCAACACAAGTATTTCTCTCAAACTCACTAATGAACACTCAAGAATCAGAGTTCTTCTACGAGTTGATTATAAATACTAAGTAACACAAAGAAAACAAGAGAGAATGATTTTCAAGATACTTGTATATATTACTTCTCAACTCAAATATTACAAGACTCTTACAAGCTTGCTACAAGAGTTATTATGAGAAACTATATATACTACTACCTAAAGCCGAATATACTTTGATACCAGCTGGAATCCTATAACTAAAGCAAATACTACAAAGCTATAGTTAAGGTATCTTAGATAATGTCTTATCTAAGATATGGTAGTCATGACATGTCCATGACTTACCTTTTGTCACCAAGTATAGTTGGCAACTACATGGCCTTTTGAGAAAACACCATGAAGCATCCGAGGTCTACAACAGAGTGTCAGAGACACCATACTTATGTCCACTGGTTCCTAGTAGATACTTTTGAAGGTTAACTAGCTTCGGAAAAAATTGTTCTTTCGAAGCCACTTATACTTCAGAAGTGGCTACTTCTACCAAGGCTTCCTTTGGACTTCATGCTTTGGAAGTTATAGTCTTCATTTCTTTTAAGTGTTGAACTCTCGGAAAAGCAAAGACTTGGTCTTCGAAAGTTGAAGCTTATCTTCGGAAGTTCCTTTAGACTTTGCTAGTTCAGCATATACCTTCAAAAGTGCTGAACTTGTCTTCAGAAGAACTTTATTAGTTGTACTCAAAATACTCTGAGTGTTTGGTTTTGGTTGCTCCAGCCTTCTTCTTGATCCAACAAACTCCCCCTAGGCTGATGCTATCAAAACCTCACTTGTTCCTGCTTCTCAAAACTTCAACACCAGGGAAAGCAAATACTTATCTGTTTCTTTTTCTTCCCGGAAGTGGTGTTCAGAAGTTTGTACAAATCATTCGTGGACAGGAGATCCAATCTGTCACTCCAAATAATATATACAATCTCCTGAGTCCCTCTGAAGAGAGTTAGTTGACAGGAGTTATAGTCATACTCCCATCTAACTATTAGTTCCAATTTAGGGCCTTCCACCATTTGTAGAAAGGCTTTGCCTTTGATGGTTGACCTTTCCTTATCTTCCTTCTCTCTCAATTTCAACTCCTCTTAAATCTTGGCTTTTGCATATAGCTCAGCAAGATGAAGGCTGCTTAGATGTTTTCTGATATGAGCAGCTATGTCAAAGTTAGAAGGATTGGAGAATGGCTTTTCTTCTAACTCAGCAATATCAAATCTGCTAGAGTGTAGCAGGGAAGAAGCATTTGCTCTCTCCATTCTCTCTCTCCACAACAAAGTTATGAGACGCTTTATCGAACCTCCAATGGATAATTTCTTTTTTAGGCACAAAGGGCTGACTAGGAACCTTGTCCCCTTTCTTTGTATCCATGTAGAGTCACCAACATTCTTCTAAGCTTCTTCTATTCATCATTTAAGGATTCAAAGTTGAGGCCAAGTAGTCTAGCAGCTTGGTCTAGTGTTTCTCTTGGGAGATCAAGGATTTGCTCTCTTGTGAGAGAAGTTGAGGAGTTGTCTATGTAAGTCAAATTGATAGACTCCTCCTCATAGGAGATATTGCTCAAAGATGTGCAGTTGATGAGCTTCCACTTGATCTCCTTAAACTCTTCTAAGGAAAGATATTTGAGTGGATGAGAGGATGACTCGGGTGGTTGTTTGGCTGATGAGGATTGGGTTCTTGGTAAGGTTTTAGGTTTGAGAATGGGTAGTTCCGGTAGTTGTTTGGATTGAGTGTGTGAGGAAGTGGGTAAGGTTGAAGATGTGGTTTCAGGGGTGTAAGGCTTAGAGATTGGTTCAGTTATGATAGGGAAAGGGAAGGGGATAGGTTCGGGTTGAGGTTGTGGTAGTGAAGAAGGTGTGAAAGTCATCCCTTGTACTCTTCTGTACATCTCTTTCCTTCTTCCTGAGCATATGTCAACTTTGATCTCATTGAAAATACGTTGTAGGGTCTTTATGGACATGGGTCCAACTTTCCTGCCTGAGAAGCCATAGGCCCTGAGATAGTCTTTCATCCAGGCTTTATCCCCAGACTTCTTCAAGGCTGCAAGCTCAGAATCATCTTCCTTCTTCTTTCTCTCCTTTATCCTCTCCCTGGAAGCCTTCTTTCTTTCCTTCTCCATTGTTATGTGGAGCAAGTTCCTCAAGAGAGAATCCTCTTGAGTTCCAAAAGGCTATTCTCTCACTCCTTAGCCTTTAATCAACTTCCTCCTTTTTCCTCAAGTTTTCTTCTTCCAAGGTCAATCTTGCTGCTTCTTCTTGTTCTTTTAATAGCAGGGTTTATTTTTCTAATTCAGTTAGCTCTTCTAATGGTAAGAGGAGCACTTCTTTACTAGCAGCTCCTATCTTGACAAGTCTATCAATTACTTCCACTCTTTTCTTGTTATTGACTACCTCCTGGTTGGCTATAGCTACTTTGCTACTGGCAGCTAGTAGTTTCCTAGAGGGTAGTCTCCCCTTTCTTTTCAATTTCTCCAACCTTTACTCCTCTAGAAGTTCTTCCTTAGTTAGCTTCCTTTTTCCTTTGACATCTTCAAAAGCTTTAGACCTTGGAAGTTCTTGTGAAGAGGATTCAGGCTGTTGAGTGGTTGTTGGAGCGTGAAGTGATGATGGTGATTGAGTGATGGGTATATTCAAATTGTCCATACTGTTCACCTAAGATGCTAGTTCCAGGATTGCATCTGTGATGATAATATCATCGGATAGGGAGAAGAGTCCTTCCGCAGCTTCCATCTCGACTTTGGAAGATTGAAATTGTTCTTCCACAGCTTTGACTTCTACTTCGGAAGTCTGTGGTAATACACTCTCTGTCCCAACTATTTTGGTTGTTGGGCCATCAGTTTCCATTTCCCCTTCGAAATTAATCTTAGGTTCCATGTAGACCTTAGGTTGACCAACTTCCTCAAAAGTGGTAGAGGGTGTATTCAACCTCTAAAGCTCTAAAGTAGGCCACAAAGATATCTGGTCTTGGTTGCCAGATAGAAGATCCCATGAGAAACAAGGTAAGAAACTTGTTTAGATCTTTTAGCATCCTAGGATCCACTTGTAGGGTAACTGGAGGAGGCTCAGGGAAGACATCTGAGTGCTACATGGGATATCTTGAAAAGATCTTTGAGATAATTAAGCTCTTGGACACTATGTGTGTTTGTCTTTGAACATATTCCCCCTTTTTGGTATCATCATATTGAGAGCTAGATGAGCTAGAGGAAGAAGTCAAGGAGACCTAAACTGGTGCATGCCTAGCAGACCTCTCAATCTGTTTCTCAGCTAGTTGAGCCCTGAGATTGTCAATCTTAAGTTGTTGAGTGGCGGACCTAGTTTCTAAAGTCTTAACCTTGAATTCAAGGTTTGAGACTTTATTGAGTAGTTCTTGAATGGTGACTTTCAGTCTTCCCTCATCTTCATAAGAAGAATCATAGGGAGATAAAGTAACATACCTTGTATGGTCATCCTTACCACCAGAAGTGGTTTCTTGGCGCCCTGGTTTCCCATGCATAATGATGTCTCTTTTAGAGTCATCAGAATGCTTATTTGCCGTAGATTTAGTCTCAACGATATTACCACTATCTTGAGGGCTTATTAAGGCACCTGCAGTAGTGGCAGCTGAATCTACATGAGTCCCCTCCACTCTAGTGGGATTCACCTTTGTTTGGATATGCTAATGGGGGCTAGAGACGAGGGGTCTCCTTGGGCTCAGTTGATCCTTTAATGGGTGTTATGGATCAACTTCATTGCCGTGAAGAGACATGAATTCTTCATCAGATCCTGTCAATAGGTCAGTGAAAGATATAGCATGTAATCCTATTGACCCGAGACTTTGATCAATGTCTAATGGCATTGAGCCTTTGGTGGGGCTGTCCTTTTTTGCCTGCTCAGGTGAGTATAGAGACTCACCTAAGGGCTCTTGGGTTTGGTTTCAGGCTTATGGGATTGAGACTAAGGAGACTCAATACCCATATTGAGGTCAATTGTGAAGGAAGGTGGGACCTCAGTCTGAGTGGGAGCCCATGTTTCCACTCTAGCCTTTATGGGTATAACAAGGGTGACTTGTTCAATTAGAGGATATTGAACAAGGGTTTATTTTGGACATCTTTGATAGGTTATCTAATGGGTGGAGAAAGGAGATTTGGCAATGTGAGGGTAGTTGCTGGTGTGGGTTCATCACCTGTTGGGTTAACAGGGATGTCACCAGTAGCCATTGGCTCAATCATACCTGGAAGAAGTGCAGTATTTCTTCCAGTGAAATTGGTGGACACCCTCTTCAAATCTTTGAAGATGGTCGACCTCATGTGAGGGACAGTCAAAGCAGCTGCACAGAGAAGTTGACTTTGGTCCAACTCAAAGTTGATTATGTGCTGGATGAACCTTGGGTACATAAAGAATGTGACCTTTTCAAGGTTTCCCATGAGGTTAGTCAGCACAAACCTTGAGTAGTTAAAGCGGAGGCTCTTCACCAATCCATGAACTAGGCACCCTAGTTCATATGGGATTTGATCCCATCTCCTAGACTTGTTTGATAAACAATGGAGAACAACATACAGCAGAATCTTCTAGATGTAAGAGAAGTTAAAATTGTAAAGAGTAGACTTGCTTACATCTCCACCATAACCCATTAGGGTGTATGTATCATCCAGGTCTGACTTGGGAAATTCAATAGGAGCGCCCTCATCATGAAGCTCCAAATGCTCCTTGATGATTTGTTCAGAGATGACCAACTCGTGGCCACAAATGCTTGACCTAATGACCCTAACTTGATTTAGGGTTTCAATATGACCGTTGGCCCAAAACTCCTCCATTTGGTTTAGATAAATGGTGGGGTTTACAGTCAAGGAAGTAAAGTAGGTAGATTGGGTGAGAAAAGAGATGATTTCAGAGAAGTCAGCATCCCTGGATGAATCCAGAAGTGCGAGTTGATTGTGCTGAGGGTTTAGTGCCATTATGAGAAAGAAGATGATGAAACAAGTTTGAGCAGGGTGAATTTGGGGTGAAGGAAGCTTTGGATAGTAAATTTGGTAAAAGATTTAAGTGAAGAGTCGGGATTATTTAAATGGGTGTAATGGCAGTTTATGGGGTTGTGGATAAGGTGAAAAGATGGTTTGGGGTAAGATGTGACAGTGGCGGTAAGGTTAAAAACCATTTAAAATATTTCGACATCATTAATAAAATCTTTGATTTTTACAATGTGGGGCCCAAAGGTTTCCATTACAGAGTAAAGTGTTCTTCCGAAGGTAAAAGTATATCCAAAGAGTTTTTTCTTCCAAAGCCACCACTTACTACCAAAGGTAAAAAAATCTACTTCCGAGAGTAAGAAAGTCTTTTGAAAGAAGAATATTTTTTAAGCTTCAGAAGTAGTGAAGATATACTTCCGAGACTAAAAACTCTTCGGGAGATAAAGCTTGAAGTGCGGAAATTGCCTTCGGAAGATAATGAAGAATTCTTCTGAGGGTAGTTTTCTCTTCAGAAATGCTCACACTTAGTCAATTATAAAGAATAGTTTTTTGTAACAGGGCTTAGATTGTATTTGACAGAAGACAAGACACATTTTAAAAATGTTTTCAAATGAGATATATTAGTCAATGTTTATTATCCCAACATTCATAATGAGATACTTAAATATTTGATCACAAAGGCTTTGGTGAACAAAATCAACATATTGTTCATTTGAGTCAACTTTGACTAATTTAATCAGGTTTTTCTCTCTCTAATGAAATGGTACCTAATGTCAATATGCTTTGTCTTGGAGTGCTTCACCGGATTTTCATTAATGGAGATTGCACTCTTGTTGTCAATGTGGATAGGAGTGCTTATGAAGTTGAATCCACAATCTAGCATCTGATTTTGAATCCAGAGCAGCTGAGCACAACAACTTGCAGCAGCAATGTATTCAACTTTGGCAGTAGGTGTTGAGATACTAGATTGCTTCTTGCATTGCCATGAGATTATCCTTCCACCAAGAAATTGATATCCTCCTGATATGGATTTCTTGTTGATGTTACCACCACCATAGTCACTATCAGTATAGCCATAGAGATTGAAGTTGGAGTTCCTAGGATACTAGAGACCAATTTTGGTGCTGCCTTGAGGTATCTAAGAATTCTCTTGGCAGCAACTAGGTGAGACACCTTTGGAGCAGCCTGATATCTTGCACAAATGCATGTAGCAAACATAATATCAGGCCTTCTTGCTGTGAGATACATTAGAGACCCAATAATTACTCTATACTAATGTTGATCAGTATCCTCCCTCTTAGAGTCAGGGCAGAGATTGTGGTTTCTTGAAATAGGTGTCTTGGCTGATTTACAATCTTTTATCTCAAATCTCCCTAAGATGTCATTGATAAATAACCCTTACTTTATTTGCTTCACCTGAATTCCAAGGAAAAAGTCCATTTTCCCATGGAACTCATCTCAAACTTTTTCTTCATAATGATCTCAGTCTTTACAAATTCGATCCTTTGAAGAACCAAATATGATAACATCAACATAGACCTAAATGAGCAATATGTCTTTCCCAGACTACCTTATGAAGAGATTCTTATCAATGGTATCTCTAGTGTAGCCATTCTTCAGAAGAAATTGAGACAAGGTCTTATACCATAGCCTAGGTGCTTGGTGAAGCCCATATAGAGCTTTATCCAGTTTGCACACATAGTCAGGGTGATGTGGGTCTTCAAATCCTGGAGGTTGGCACACATAGACTTCCCTATCTATATCCCATATAAAAAGGCACACTTTATATCTAACTGGTGGATAGTAAAATTCTTAGATACAGCATAAGCAAGGAAGATTCTAACTACCTCAAGTCTTGCAACAGGTGCAAAGACATCAGTATAATCGATTCCTTCCTCTTGAGTGTATCCTTGAACTACCGGTCTTGCCTTATTCTTGATGATCAAGCCTCTATCATCTCTCTTGTTTCTGAAAACCCATTTGGTGCCTATAGGTACTTGACTAGATGGTAGCGGGCAAAGGTTCCAAACCTTTTGTCTTTTGAATTGAAGCAATTCCTCTTGCATTGATTCAACCCAGCTACTGTCTTTTAAGGCATCTTTTACCTTCTTGGGTTTTGTCTGAGACAAAAAAGCATGAGTACAAGCAGACATTCCCATTATGAGATTATGCCCTAGTTGTCATACCTTTAGAAACATTTCCAATGATGTTTTCAGCTGGATGAGTGTTGTGAATCCTAAGCCTTGGAATTACATCCAGTTGCATGGATAAATCCATATTTGAGAAGTTTGGCTCAAGATTTTGAACACTTGGTCCAGTTGATGTTTAACACTTATTCAATGAGGACTGATTGAATAAATGAGAAACAACATCAACATCATTTGGCTAAGAAGTGGTATTAACAGTTGTCTGTTCCTTCATGATACTACTTCCATCTGCTTGGTGTTGTATGTAATCAACTGATGAGTTATTAGGCTCACTTTGTTGTTAACTGGTTGAAGCTCCACTGGTTCCTGAAATGGTTCCTGAAATGGTCATGTTTAACACTTTGAGGTTTAGAGACTCTTGGAGAACTTGGAAGAGGTCTGGTAACTCAAATAGATGGTCTTCATCAAAATCACTTTGAGTACCTATTCCAGCTGAAACATTCTCACAAGATGGTTTAGAATAGTTTGGAAACCATTCTAAATAAAAAATATTATCAGGGTCATTCCCCCTAACACAAGGAGTCTGCTCATTAACAATAATGTTGGATGATTCCTCAACTTGTTGATTTTTGATGTTATAGACTCTATAAGCAATAGAGGTGGAGTAATATCCAACAAAGATAGCATCATCTTACTTCTCAGCAAATTTTTCCAAGTTATCCTTTGTGTTAAGCATGGCACACCTGCTGCCAAAGGACCTTAGAAAGCCAATGAACGATGGCCTCTTGTTCCATAGCTCATAAGGGGTTTTTCAATGTGGCTTAACAATGAAAACCTTGTTCTGCATATAGCATGCAGTGCTGACTACCTCTGCCCAGAATGTTAAAGGCAGCTAACATTGTCTTGGCAGCCTCAATTAGTGTCGTGTTCCTTTTTATTCTCAGCAACACCATTTTGTTGAGGAGTTCTAGGAGCACTGAATTGTCTGGTAATCCCTTTTGAGTTACAAAATCAGTCAAGAACTTTATTCTTAAAATCATTCCCTTGATCACTCCCAATTATCTTTACCTTGTGATCACTTTGATTTTCAAGTTTAAGAATAAAAGATTATAAAGTTTCAGCTATTTCATCCTTAGTTCTAAAAAAGAAGGCACATGTAAATCTTGTGAAATCATCAACAATCATAAGCCAATACGATTTCCTTCCAATGCTCATTATACTTGTTGGACCAAATAAATTCATGTGAAATAAGTGTAATAGGGGTGGTGATAGAGTTAACTTCCTTGGATATGTGAGAGACTCTATGTTGCTTTCCTTTTAAGAATGCTACACAATTGTCTCTACAAAAAATTTCTTTTTGGACACACCATGTACCAAGTTATTTTTAACTTATTTATTCATGGTTTTAAAATTCACATGACATATATGTTTATGCCATAAGGCAGACTTATCACCATCAGCTTTGGAAAGAAGCATGATACTTCACCCAATAGGGAAGCATTGTTCATATCCAGCTTGTACATATCCCCTTTCCTGGGAGATCTAAGAAGAACCAATTCCTAAGGAATTGTCATCACAGGTTTGAGGATGATGCACTCATGCTCTGTGTAAAGCATTTGATGCTTTTGATCACAAAACTGAGAAACACTTAGGAGATTGTGTTCAAGCTGTTTGACAAAGTTCACTTTGTCGACTCTTAACAAGCCACTGGATACACTTCCTCTACCTGAAATGTATCTTCCGGTCTCACCTCCAAACTGATTAGGACATCCATCAAAATGTTGAAATTGTTGAAGTAGAGATCTATTCCCGGTCATGTGCCTGGAGCATCCACTGTCAACTATCTAGACATTATTGTTCTTGTCTTGTGAATGTCCCTACACATAAGGTGAAAAAGTTAGTGTTGATTGGAAACTCAAGCCTGGCTGGTCTTAGGTTCTTCCATTGATGAGGATTCAATTGATATCTTTGAAGAGTAAGGTACGACTGTAACATCTTGTCTGATCTTCCATTCTATCCCATGGTTAATCAGTTTTGATGAGATTGTTGAAGCTCGAGCATCATGACTTTCTTCCGAAGCTTTTTTTTCGGAAGAAGCACTCACTACCTTCTCTTCCGAAGTAGCCTTCTTCTCGGAAGGTTTTGAGGAAACTCTTTTTGTTCTTTTGAGCTTTCCTTGGCTTGACTTCCGAAGCCATTTTCCTTCGAAAGAATGAGTTTCTTCCAAAAGCAACTTAGCTTCGGAATCCAACTTTCCTTATCTAATCACTTGAACCATCTAATAAGGTCCAGAGGTGAATCCTTCATTGGATGCTTCCTTTTTAATATTATTTACACAATGTGTGCTTGTTGGGTTGTAATAATAATCTTTAGTCAAGTGGTTTTGCAGACCACACATTATGCATGCAATGTTAATCTTTGGGGATTTTGAGGGCTAAGGTTTTTTAATCTTCTTGTCTTCCTCTACAACCTTCCCTTTTGACTTCTGATCTTTTGGCAGGACATGATTGTTGGTACTACAGTCCTTTCAAAACCAAGAGTGCCTAGCACCTGGAGTCCAACTGAAATGAAAACACCCTTTTGCTTTGGGTCAATCTTTATCTTTGATTCAGCTACCTTCTTGGTAGTTCTTCTGGTTGCCTTTGCCCGGTTTCTTCTAGCTTTGGTAGATAGAGGTTGATCATCACAAGTAGAAGTGGGTTGATTTAGCTGTTGCTTCCCTGTGGTGGTCTCCATGGTTGCATAATTCTTCAACTCATGAGAAGATGGGTTAGTAGATGGGACCTCTTGGTCTTAAGTACCAACCTTGGTTGTCTAATAGACTCATAAGAGTGTGGTGGAGCAATTCCATTGGTCCCCAACCCACCTTTGTTTTGGTAGCAACTATTTGAGTAGGAGGATGATGCAAGAATGGTTTGGAAGTTTTGCTTAGAGATAACATGCTGCATTTCTTGAGCCTTAGCTATTACTAGTTTGGCTTGAGCCTCAGTTAACCTGGATATTAAATCCTTGATTTGAGTAATGCAGTTAGTATGCTCATGTTTTACAAAAGATACTGTTTTCTCTAACTCCTTAATTGTTTTCATAGTTAGATTCAACCTTTTTAAAATAAGCTTTTAAGATATTTAAGGACTCAATATCAGATTTAATTTACATATTATAGTCCTGGTATATTTTAACCTTAGCAATACAGGCTGTAGTATAGAGATGATCATATACCTTAGAGTTGTCTGTTCCAGCCATGAGTGCTTGAGCAGGGGTGACATCTAGTACCATATAAATCTCCAATCAACTTCTTGTGCTACACCAACATTTTCAGTTGATTTTCCAGCAGCTTTTGGGTTGAAGAATGTGAGGAGGCATGAGTAGATCCCGGGTTTGATTTGGGAGCTTTGTATTCCCTAGCAAAGTGGCCCAACTAGTTACAGTTGTAACATTTGGCCTTTGCTTTGTCAAACCCAAACTTGAAGAACTTCTTTGCCATGTAGGTTAATAGAGCCATTTGTTGGACCATGTCCATGTATTCCACATCATCTGGGCTGAAACACTCCAGATCTTCAATACAGAACTGAAAATTATTAGAGTGTCCACTTCCTTAGACAAAAGCGCAACTATCCTGAAAGGGACTGGGTTGAGCTTGTTGAGACATTGGTGTCTCAGGAAATGTGATGTAAGACCCATAAGAGCTTGATGGCTGCTGGGGATATGATAAGTACTGCTGAGGTTGGGGGGGTCTTAAGCCTTCAACAACCATGAGAGCATTGCTAGCAGAAAGGCTTGAAGGTCTGCTTCCTTGACGACCAGTCTTGTTCTCCATCTCTACACGGTATCCATCTAGAATGGCGTATAGCTCAGTCACAGTGAGAGTGTTCGGGTTCTCTTTCGACTTGATGGAGACATAGTAGAACGTCCACTCATTTGGGAGTGCACTCATGAATTTCCTTGTGAGGTCTCTTAATTCAGGAGTTATTCCCACAGACTGAAGGGAAGAGATAAGATCCATATACCTGAAGTATTGTTGGTGCAAGGTCTGTCCAGCAATATAAGTAAAGTTCTCAAATTGTTACTTCAGTGAATATTTCTTTGAGTCGTTGGAGTTGGAGTACATGAGGGTTAAAGCATCAAATAGTTCTTTGGCTATCTGGCAATTATCAAACCCACCATAATGGAGTTGGGAATTGCAGTCATCAGAACAGTCTTGCCTTCTTATCAATATCTATCCGCTTGAGATCTTCTTCAAAGTAGTGTTCTACTGCCTTCTCTATCATGGCACCACCTCCAGCAGATGAAGCCACCTTTGGCTTGTAGGGACCATTGGCAATAGATTTGTAAGGCCCCGTTCCAGGGACGCTTACACCTGGCCAATCATCGCTCATAAAACATATAGTTATATTAACTTTAAACAAACGTTGCAGCGGAACATTAAAAACAACATTTTCATTAGAAATGCTTTTACAAAATAACACAACAGTCATTACAAAATATCTTTTGTTCGCATTACAATGCAAAAACATTATACAAGGGAATTCCATCCAAAACAAGCCAAGTAGCCGCCCTGTGCCATCCTCAGCAACTTTACCTGCCAACTAGAAAAATACATAAAAAGTTAGCGTTGCTGAGTGAGTTCGAGTTTATAATAAATAATACTTTACATTTATTAAAATCGTTCTTTACTTTTGCATGTGACCACACATCATACGCACACATAGATAATATCATTATTATCTTCCTTTACTGTTGACCACATACTTCTTTAACCCTTTCTTTCTTTATCACATTCTTTATCACTATCTGGATCAGTGTCATCAGCTATGCCCCAAACAAATAGCCTGGCACTAGCAACAGGGTAAGTGACTTCCACACTACACATTGACTTCCACACTACACATAGCCTGGCACTAGCAACAGGGTAAGTGACAAAGATCCCAACCGTATACTACACCCCCAACATTATGCATAATTTAGGTACTGGGCCGAAGATCATAAATGACTTACACACTGCACATAGCCTGGCACCAGCACCGAGGTGAGTAATCGCTATAAACCACTGTATACTACACCCCCAACATTATGCATAATTCGGGTACTGGGCCAAAGATCATAAATGACTTCCACACTGCACATAGCCTGACACTAGCACCGAGGTGAGTAATCACTATACAAATGGTCGGTCGTAAAGACGGACCCCGGTGTGCATCCTTCTGGGGTAGCTAACCCGCACATCGTTGAACTAACACCCTTCGTTGGGCGTGTTTCCACATACAAGGCTTGCAAGACTTACTTGACTTTCTATCTCATTAATGCATGCACTTATCATATGATCCTCTTTTCATTATCTTCCACTTTACATTACATAATACTTTTCATTTCATTCATTAACATTTAATGTAAAGCCATGGGAAGATAAACATACATAATAGGAACATCAACATACACAGTCAACATCATCATACAAGGCATCATACAACATAACATACATCATACATACCATCATGCATAAGCATCAATCATACATCATAACATGCCCATCATAACATCTATGACCACAAAAGTCAGCTTACATGAACCCTCAGAAACCAGCCTACATTTCACTTTTTCCCCAAAGAGTCAGAAAATATTTTAAGTGTTCATCCGTATTTCCCCTTTTGTTCATCCACATTTCTTTTTGTCCACCCTCATTTGTTCATCCGCATTGACTATACTCATCCGCATTTGTGAATGCTCATCCATATTAACTTTGTGCATCCGCATTTCCTCCATCGCATGAACTTACTCATCCGCATTCGTTCATCCACATTGACTTTACTCATCCGCATTTGTTCATCCGCATTAACTTTATTCATCTGCATTTGCTCAGTCATGTGAACTTACTCATCCACATTTGTTCATCCGCATTTGTTCATCCGCATTAACTTTGTTCATGAGCATTTCCTCAGTCGCATGAACTTACTCATCCGCATTTCCTCAGTCGTATGACTTACTCATCCGCATTTCCTCAGTCGCATGACTTACTCATCCGCATTTTCTTAGTCGATTGACTTACTCATCCGCATTTCCTTAGTCGCATGACTTATTCATTAGCATTTCCTTAGTCGCATGACTTACTCATCCGCATTTCCTCAGTCGCATGACTTACTCATCCGCATTTCAGTCATATCCTGGTGGAAGCGTGAGATGCTAATTTGGGTGTGACTTGTTTGTACAGAATTCATGATTAACAGAGCTTATTAGATAGCACAGTAGAACAAATATACATAACTTAATTCATAAGATAATATTAAAGTTAGGATTATATTAAATCATAATAGTCAAAATTTGATCTAAATATAACCCTATTACAAACATATTATCTAACTGCTACATCTTCAGTAATGATGGAAGTGCGCGTCCACCGATATTCTGAGATCATACATGTTAACAGTTAGATTAACACAAAATTTTCCCATGATTTCTCCCCAGCTATTGTAAACATCAAAACAAAACATAATGCTGTTACTCATGGTAATTTTCTTGAAAAAACATACTCAAAATAGTCAACATAAAGTTGGTGAGTTCATAGATTTATCTTAAACAAAATATTTATGATGCATCATATACAACCAAACATTACTTAATAATTAGATCATTCATACTGTCATAACATAATTCATAAATCAGATAATATAGCATCACAACACTCATCCTGTTGGTGCAAGAAATAATTTTTCTAAGTAGCGCTACCTATATTATCCAACAGTTCCACATCCGAATTAATGGTTGTAACATAAATGACAGTATATCTCAAAAATTGCATCAATCATAAAATCAATAGTATGATTTTTCCCCAAAAGTTTATAAAAATAAAAATGGGGCTATGAATCTCACCTTTAGTCCAATAAATAACCTATAAACAAAAATTCATAGTTTAGAAAACCTAAATATTTTCTTCAAAATTTTCAATACCTCATATATCATAAAATTGTTACAATAAATGGGTAAGAAAATCAGGCATAACATACTCATATTTCATATTTTAATTATTTATAGTTTGTTTTTTATAATTTTTGGAATATTCAAATAAATTGTTAAAAATAACTTCGGGTATCTAAAAATTCTCAAATTTGATCAGAATATTTGGCACAATGTTTATAAATTCTCAAAAGTTTCCCAAATCCCAAATCATGGCAGAGTCAATTTTTATGATTTTTTATCATTTTACTAATATTTAGTAAAAATATCAGAATATGCCCAAAAATTCCTATTTTCATACAGGCTGTTCTATTAAAATTTTATATTTTCTGTTATTTTTTCATTATTTATCTCAAAGTCAAAGTATTTTTCCCGATTTTCATATGCAAAAACTTTCAAAAGTCATAACTCATTCATAACTTCGAATTAGGTCACGAAAATTTTTCTATAAATCTCACAATTCATAAGAGTCAACATATAATTTTCTTAACTACTTTCCAGGTTCAGTTCTTCCAGCATAAATTTTTCTTTCAAATACTTAAATAATTTATATAAATTATTTTACTTATAGAAATGGCATCAAAATTT
>BJCM01066075.1:0-20368 GCA_018326385.1 Flaveria bidentis | reverse complement strand
GTTAAACGACAACTAGTGTGTGCTTACGACACGTGTATGCAAGACTTGACGGAACTAACGGAGTTTGATAACGGAAATTTACCGGATGTCACATTATCCCCATGTTGAAAGAATTTTCGTCCCGAAAATTGCGTTACATGGTGAGAGTGTTCAATCACTGGTCTACTGCATTGGCACACAGAAATCGAAATCGAGTGAGTTTTGGATGAGTTGTCACAAAGGGCATAACCATGAACTTGTAGTGTTCATATCGAGTACAGAATGCAGTTTTTAGGATATGATTATCATGAACTTGTAATTGATGATAGCCAGAACGTAAATCAATGTTGGAGAATATAACAACTCCTTGAAGTTGGTCAAAAAGATCATCAATGCGAGGAAGAGGGTAGCGGTTCTTGATGGTATGTTTGTTGAACTCTCAGTAATCAATGCATATACGCAACGATACATCTTTCTTCTTAATAAATAGAACACGTGCACCCAAGTTGAAGTGCTAGGACAGATAAAGCCCTTGTTGGACAATTCTTGAAGTTGTCTGGCTAGCTCTTGCATTTCCGATGGTGCAAGCCGATAGGGTAACTTAGCCACAAGGTTCGCTCCTAGAATCAAATCGATCTTAAACTCGACTTCATGCAAGGGAGATAAACCACTAAGGTCATCAGGAAACACTTTCGAAAAGTCTCCTACAATCGAGACATCCATAAAGTCTTTCCCTTTGACTATCGTCTTGACTACATGGGCCAAGAAAGCCATGTAATTCATAGTCTCCTACAATCGAGACATCCATAAGGTCTTTCCCTTTGACTATCGTGTTGACTACATGGGCCAAGAAAGCCATGTAATTCTTGCTTAGACAACTTCGAACTTGAGTACATCATATAAGTTTGAGTCCTTTGGAGGATTTTTCACCTCACACTTTCAATATATCCCCCGAAGGTAAAGGAATTCATATGAACTACTCGAAACAAAAGATTTATACATGATGTTTGGCTAACCAATCCATGCCAATGATGACGTCAATGCTTCGAAGTTTCATCGGAATAAGATCGATAAGGAAATCATGTTCATTTAGGATCGAGATGCAATTACGAATAATGACATAAACGGTATGAGTTTTCCGTCGGCGACTTCAACAATGAGAGGTTTTTCTAATTTCATACGTGTCTTAGCAAGTATAGGATCAAATTCCAACGAGAAAAAACTCTTATCGGCTCCCGAATCAAATAGAATGTAAGAAAATGAATTATTAACAACGAACATACCTGTTCAGTTTTAAAGACATTTAACGATACATGTAAAGCAACAAAAAACTTAGATCATAAAGGTAATTGTTGGATTTGACATAGTGTTCACCACGTCGTTGTTTGCTTGTGCGTGGTTTGCATTGATATTAAATGGTAGTTGTTCAATAAGAGATTCTAACCAAAATTGAGCTAGAATACCAATTTTGAAAACTTATTTAGCTCTACTAGTAATAAACACTGTTGTTGGAAATCCAGTCAGCATAACAATGGCCAACTCTTTAGCTGATACATCTGAGGTGCCTACTAATTCTAGCACACATGCACATAACTCAAATTAATGGGTTTCCAATGTAGGAGGAAACGGAGGTGATGATAGTAATTAGGAATTTCATGATGTTGATAACCACTCTTAGATGAGAACATCAGTGATGTGACACACTAGTTGGATCATGTTTCTCTTGATAAGTGTGCTGATATGGTGGGTGACACTCGATCACCATATCTGAATTTCACCAATTAAGATCTTTCCAACCAACTTGTTGTGAATCCATAACTGAGAATCCACAAGTCACATCCTAACACAAAAATCATTAGAGATTTTGGACAAGGGTGAGAATAAAAGGACAAACCCATGACAAAAATGCTTGTTTTGACTCTTGTTTCTTGTCCCGGTTCGAGCCAAAGAAGATTGATGAGGCTTAGAATTATGAAGTTAGGTTGAAGCAATGCAGTAGGAGCTAGTTCAATTTAAAAGTCAAAAGTTTTGTATCCTATGTTCTCTTCCTTAAAGGTAGACCATAATAGGTACCAAGTGAGTTTTTAGGAATAAGAAAGATGATAGAGGACTTGTCATCAAGAATAAGGCAAGACTAGTTGTTCAAGGATACACAGAAGAAGTGGGGATTGACTACACACATGTGTTTACTCTTATAGCAAGACTAGAAGTGTGTTAGGATATTCCTTGCTTTTTGTTGCATCCATGAATTTTAATGTCTACCAACTTGATGTCAAGTATGCCTTCTTATATAGGGTGATTGATAAGGAAGTGTATGTCAAACAACCACATAGTTTTGCAAACCCAAAGCATCCTAGTTATGTCTGCAATCTTGAAAAAGCTCTCTATGGGCTTCATCATGCTCAAGGGAACTAGTATGAGACAATATGATAGTACATTGTTCAGGTTGGCTACAAGTGGATCACTATTCATAGAACACTTTTCATTAAAAGAACTAGAAATGACTTGATGTTGGTCCAAGTTTATATAGATGACATTATTTATAGGTCAACTAATGCAAAGCTCCACAAAAACATTAAGAAGATTATGAAGAATAGATTTGAAATAATTGTCATGAGGGTACTCAATTTCTTTCTAGGAATTCAAGTGAAGAAGGTTGACATGGCATCTTCATAAACTAGTCAAAGTATGTGCAAGAGATACTTACTAGATTCCATTTGACTAAGTGCAAGGTTGCTAAGACACCTATAACTATAAACCACTCCCTAGGACTTGATATTGAAAGGGATAGTGTTTAAAAACATCCTTATAGGGCTATGATTGTGTCTCTTATCTACCTCACAACTAGCATGCCTTGCATCATATTTGCTACTTGTATGTAGGCAATATATCAAGCCAACCCCAACCTATCATACCTAGTTGCTACCATAAGGATTCTTAGATATCTCAAAGGTGGTCCCAAACTAGGCATTTGGTATCCAAAGAATTTTAACTTCAATTTGTATGCTTATAAGATATTGACTATGGTGGTTACAACATGACTACAAAGTCTATATCTGGGGATGTCAACTTCTTGGTGGAAGGATAGTCATATGGCAATGGAAAAAACTATCTTGTGTGTGTGCATCAATTGCTGAAGATGAATAGATTACTGCCGCAAGGTGCTATGCCGAAGTGGTTTGAATTAAAAATAAGATACTAGACTATGGATTCAACTTCAAAGAGACTCCCATCCATAATGTGCAGCACTAAACAACAATGCACATCAATATCAGGTATCATTTGATTAGAGATATTTTTTAAAAGGAATTGATAAAACTCGTCAAAGTTAACACAAAGAAAAATATGTTGATCTGTTCATAAAATCTTTTGATGAACAGAGATTTAAGTATCTTGTATTAGCTATTATGATGAATAACTTTTAGTTTATTTCCTTTAACATAAATTCAAGATTACTTTTTAAAATGTGTGTCTTAATTTGTCTATATCATTAGCTATATATGTCTAGTTTAATTTGGGAGAAATTTTTCAAAATGATATTCCTTAGAATTATGAAAATTTAAGATATATTTTCTTTTGAATGACATTAAGTTGACTTCAAAAGAAAATTATACATTCAAAATTAATAACTACTTACTAAGAAAATTTCCCTTCGGAAGAAATTCTAATATATCTTTTGAAACTTAAATATGCCTCTAAGTACTTGTATGTTTTGAAAGACAATTCTACTTTGAATGCAATTAAGTCTCGAAAGCTTTATTCATCCTATGAATACATATTTTGAAGTTTAATATATTCTAAAACCAAATATATCTAGAAAATAAAAATACTATAAGTATTTTTCTTCCGAAACAAATTTTTATCAAGTTAAGGAATATATTTTGAAGTCAAATGGCTTTAGAAGTTTTCTTAGAACTTTCAGAAAAATATTACCTTCAGAAGATTTTAAACATCCAAGAAAACTACTTTTTGGCACGTTTGTAGAGGTTCGACCTATTCCCGTATTTCAATGTTTGTCCTTTTGCATTAGCTTAGTCTTGAATCCAACCAGATAAATATACCGTTAACCATTGCTCCTCTTTATCAGGATTTCAAAGTTTATCCTTACCCACAAATAGACTTTGTTCTTAGCTTTCTTCACCGCTAAACCACTCAAAATAGTCAACCATAATCCCCAAAACTACTAGATTTTCCATGTATCTACACCGATAACACAAATAAGTTATTCAGTTATCATCTAAGAAAGATCTAGGTTTGAGGTTGGATGATAAGACAACTTGGAAAGGCACTATCACCCAATACAAGGAAAACAATTTTCATCACTCTAGCAACTATGAACTCTCATTTGAGGTTGGATGATAAGACAACTTGGAAACACCATCCAATGTTGAACCCATACCATCTACATCTGAACTACCCACACAACCACAAATAATCATCACTTACACTAGAAAATCCAAACAAACCCCTACCAAGTCTACTCAAGTTGAGCAGGTTTGCATAGAACCACCCATGTGGGAAGAAGTGGAAACAAGAACTTCCCCTTCCCTTAAGGAGCAGACTAGGCCCTTTACTTCATTGAATAGTGTTGAGGTTCCTCATTCTTAGCCTGAAAGCTTATTGCATTAGTCTTAAGCCATCAGTTTAAGTCTCAAAACATTAGTTATTAACTTACATGGGAAAGCTACCATCCCTAGCCTTTAGACTTAGACCAACCTATCCCTAACCTTGAATTCTATGATAATGAGGATATGGGATTTAATGAGTACCATGAGTCTCTATTCTCCACCCTTGCTCAAGGAGATATGAGTGCTCTTGAATCGCATATGTTCAGGTTGTCCATATGGAAGAGGCTCTCCCTTTTGCAAGTGATTACATTATTAAGACCTTAATGATGGCAAGCCAACCCATTGACACTTCTCTTGAAGTTGTTAGGGTGTAGGGGAATTCCAACAGCCAAGAACACCAAGTTAGTGCTGAGAAAAAAATACTTTGGTCCTATTCTCTCATCTCCCCATGATATTTTAGATGAGATAAGGGAAGTCTGCAACCAACGGTGCAATAACTATAATAAACATGCATCTATTTTGTTTAAAAGGTAAGTCACCTAGAATTTCAGGTGGCTACCTTACAAAGACAGGTTAATGACCAACAACTTGAGATCACCGC
Source organism: Flaveria bidentis (assembly GCA_018326385.1). Lineage (NCBI taxonomy): Eukaryota > Viridiplantae > Streptophyta > Magnoliopsida > Asterales > Asteraceae > Flaveria > Flaveria bidentis. The sequence goes on along the minus strand of BJCM01066075.1, from coordinate 15,220 downwards.
TCTCAAGGGCAAATTAGCTGACAAACCTGTTAGGCAAAATCAACAAGGTCAACAAGCACCTGTGGATGTTGTGGACCTAACCCTTAGCTCCCATGTGCAAAAAGGTTATTCTACCAAAAAGGGGGAGAAAGTGCTACTTACTATCACAAAACCTTGGAGTTCTGCTAGGAGTATGGACATAGAGGACTCACCACCCTCACTTGTAGTTTTCCATACTCAATGTCACACCCAATCTTAATGGCGGAAACGCTAAGATATTCGGGTTAAGATTGTTCACAGCCACATAACAATACATTTAAATGTGAATATTATTAGCCTATAAGTCTCAACATAAAGTATTACAAAGGAGTACGATGAATAAGTCTTAAAATAAAGGATTACAACCAATAAGTCTCAACAAAGATGAAACATAACATAAGTTCAAGATATCAAGATTTCAAAGACAAGTCATTTATTTCCTAGGTCCAAGTTCTAAATGTAAGCATGTTTCAATATTAATCAACCTTGGGCCTTTCCTGAAACATATTAAAAATAAAGTCAACTTTGAAAGTTGGTGAGTTTCCATGGGTTAAACATACATATATATAAGTTTACAAGTAGCAATTTATGTCAATGGTTATGAATAAAGCAAGTTTATAGATTAAATATAGCTACAATCAAACCTTGACAAAGATATCAATTACAAGTTATAACCATTAGCTAAGTGTACTTGGATACCATGATGAACAAGTCATACGTCATGAGGAGCTGGCAATAAACTCGGCTTTAGCACCAAATAGGTTTGTCAAACCCATAGATCGATTACGTTGCTAGACTAGCAATAGTTAATGATTGTCAACATATAATGTCTATCATAAAAGTCACACAATATGACAAATAACCATAGCAATATTAAAGGTGAATGGCTAGTGCATTACAAGTATTAAGATGTTTACAAATGCAAGTTTATACGTTAATATGTTTCACCCCAAAAGGTGTGAAATAAGGTAAAATAGAGGCATGAAAAATCACATGTTATATAAGTTGTTGTAAAGAGAAGAATCAATTAATTTAATGGTGTTCCAACGATTTCCTTTAACAAGATACCTAAACATATATATATTTCAACATTAAGTTTAAAGATAATATTAATGTTTCATATGTCAACTAGGGTTTCAATAGAGATTTAGGGCTTTTGATAAATAAATAAATTTAACAAATTAAATCGCTTATATTTTGGATTCAATGGAAAAAAAATACTATTTTAGTATTTTAATTTAATGAAATAAAAGTAAATCATTTATAATAATTAGTAAAGTTTAAATATGAAGTTTAAATAATTTTTAAAATTATTTTAAATAATCATTAATAATTTAATAATTTAAACTATCGTTTGAAGTCCATTTTATAAGTAATAAACTAAAAATGAGTTAATGCATCGGCTATGATATTTGCCTTTCTAGGGTGGTTACGAATGTCATAATCATTATCACTAATCAACTCGACCCAATGACATTGTCTCATGTTGAGATCCTTTTGATTGACAACGTGTTGAAGGCTTTGTGATCGGTGTATAGTATACATTGCATCCCATAAAGGTAATGCCTCCAAATATTTAAGGCAAAAACCACAACACCAAGTTAAAGATCATGGGTTGTGTAATCCACCTCACGGACCTTGAGTTGTCTCGATGCATATGCTATGAACTTTCATCGTTGCATTAGAACACAACCAAGGAATTTTCTATTGCATCACAATATAAGGTGAAATCATTGTTTCCATCAGGAAGGGTCAAGATAGGAGTATTACACAGTTTGTGCTTTAATGCTTCAAATGCCTCTTCTTGTTTAGATCCCCACTTGAATGGTTTATTCTTTTAAGTCAATGAAGTAAAAGGCTTTGCAATTCTAGCGAATTGGCAATGAAATGTTATTAGTAGCTGGCAAGAACAAGGAAAGAACAAACTTTGGTTGGGGTTGTAGGAACAAACCAATTTTTCACAACTTCCACCTTCACAAGATCAACGTGAATTCCTTGGCTATTCACAACTGTCCAAGGAATTGGACTTCCTCAAGCCAGAATTCGTACCTTGAAAAGTTCTCGTACAATTGTTCTTTCTTCAACAACTCAATAACTTGTCGCAAGTGAAGTTCATGATGGGTTTGGAAATTGAATGAATAAGTATGTCATCTATAGCGACAATTACAAACTTTTCCAAATACAGTTTGCATACTCTATTCATATGATCCCCGAAGACAGCTGGAGCATTTATTAATCTAAAGGGCATAACCATGAACTTGTAGTGTTCATATCGAGTACATAATGCAGTTTTTAGGATATGATTATCATGAACTTGTAATTGATGATAGCCAGAACGTAAATCAATGTTGGAGAATATAACAATTCCTTGAAGTTGGTCAAAAAGATCATCAATGCGAGGAAGAGGGCAGCGGTTCTTGATGGTATGTTTGTTGAACTCTTAGTAATCGATGCACATACGCAACGATCCATCTTTCTTCTTAATGAACAGAACAGGTGCACCCCAAGTTGAAGTTCTAGGACGGATAAAGCCCTTGTTGGACAGTTCTTGAAGATGTCTGGCTAGCTCTTGCATTTCCGATGGTGCAAGCCGATAGGGTAACTTCGCCACAGGGTTCACTCCTAGAATCAAATCGATCTTAAACTCGACTTCATGTAAGGGAGATAAAACCACTAAGGTCATCAGGAAACACTTCCGAAAAGTCTCCTACAATCGAGACATCCATAAGGTCTTTCCCTTTGACTATCGTGTTGACTACATGGGCCAAGAAAGCCATGTAATTCTTGCTTAGACAATTTCTAGCTTGAGTACATGACATAAGTTTGAGTCCTTAGGAGGCTTTTTCACCTCACACATTCAATATATCCCCCGAAGGTAAAGGAATTCATATGAACTACTCGAAACAAAAGATTTATACATGATGTTTGGCTAACCAATCCATGTCAATGATGACGTCAATGCTTCGAAGTTTCATCGGAATAAGATCGATAAGGAAATCATGTTCAATTAGGATCGAGATGCAATTACGAATAATGACATAAATGGTACGGGTTTTCCGTCGGCGACTTCAACAATGAGAGGTTTTTCTAATTTCATACATGTCTTAGCAAGTATAGGATCAAATTCCAACGAGAAAAAACTCTTATCGGCTCCCGAATCAAATAGAATGTAAGAAAATGAATTATTAACAACGAACATACCTGTTCAGTTTTAAAGACATTTAACGATACAGGTAAAGCAACAAAAGAACTTAGATCATAAAGGTAATTGTTGGATTTGACATAGTGTTCACCACGTCGTTGTTTACTTGTGCGTGGTTTGCATTGATGTTAAAAGTACGTCCTTGGGCTTGTGGAACATTACCCGCAAGATGAGGGCATTGTGAGAGAAAATGACTATGTTCCCCACAATTGTAGCAAGCACGGTTAGCAACTAGCATAGCATTGTTTGGTACATGGTGACAAGTAGCCACTAAGTGACCATATTTACTGCACAATGAAAAGATATGACACCGGCTATTACCCGCAGGGAGATACCTACAAAATTTGCACAATGGTTGATGACCAGCATAAGCCATAGCAGTAGGTGCTTGTGCAACAGGAACGAGTTACCTTTAAGAGACAAGGTGCCTACTCTAATGTGGTTCTCAGTGAGTTGAGTAGTGATGGTAGTTGCATCCTCCAAAGTTTTGGTTCTACTACCCATCACAACATCTTGAATTTGGGGTGACACCCCTATAATGAACTTCTCAATGTTATGAGGAATAGTGTCGACCATAAGGGGCAACATAATGCTCAACTCATGATGCCTAGTTGAGTAGGCCAAATGATCTCCACAATCTTGTTTGAGATTCCAGAACTTTTCCTCAAGATTTTTTAGTTCACTTCTTGGGTACAACTTTTGGATGGTAATGTTCTTAAATTAGTTCGAAGACAGTGCCAACACAGCATTAGCACGACGGTTTCTCTTCTTGCTATTCCACCATGTAAGTGCTCTTTGTGGAAGCATACTAGTGGCATAAAGGACTTTGAGTGCATCGGGACACTCACAGTTGATGAAGGTGTCTTCCATGATTTCAAACCACTCGAGAAGTCTAGTGGCTCATTGCTTCCCATCAAACCTGGTGGGTTTGCATGAGTTGAAGTGATTAAACGTATAGGTTTGGTAGTTTGTTTCTTGAATTGCACTATTCTCTCCTTGGCCATTGCCATTAATGTTGTACTAGCATTGGCCATCAAGGTGCTACTCAATTCGGCGACCGTGGTCGGAAGGACAACGGCATTTGCTAGGTGATCATCACGGCCATCTTGATTTTAAATAAAGTAGTCATAGAAATTTTGGGGGTAAAGATAGTAAATCAAGCAAAGATTATTCAAGACTTGTAACACACACACGAAATGATTCCATTTGGTAACACATTCCCATTTGGAAACGTTGACACATCAAGGTGACTTAACTCTAATTGCCTTAGAAACTTGTGTATATTGACCATAGTTTATCACACATCCTAGAAATCCCCATGTAAGCATAACTAGTCCCGTGGTTGATTGGGATTTATGCGATATGCTAACCTTAGTCTGAGGGCTTTTTGCCAGGAAATCCAGGATACCGGTGTCTATTAGTCACACAATATTACATTAGGCTTGTAAAATTAACACCTTGATGAGATTTTCATACATTATATATAAAGTCTAAAGATTTAAACCTTTCATTATATTGCGTATGATCCCACGTGTCGTTGAGAATTAGTTTAATAAAATCCATCACGCTGAGGTTAAGGGTTAAGAATAAGTTTTAGGCGAGACGAAGCAACCAAGTTTCCCAATTACAAGGCAATCCAAACAAAAGGCATCATGTTGCACATAAAAACGTCATCCTAAACTGGTAGCATTATGTACCATGCAATAAATAGATTTACAAGATCATAAAGATTTTTCTTCTGAGGTTCATACATAAAATATAGTCTAGGTCATCATTTCTAATAACTAGATCCCTATAGTATGAGCTCTGATGTCAGTCTATCACATTCCAAACTTAACCATAGAAACGTTGACATATGAGGGTTAAGATTGTTCAAGGCCACATAACACTAACTTAAAATGTAAATATGACAAACCGTAAGTCTTAAAATGAGGGATTAAAACCAATAAGTCTCAACAAAGATGAAACATAACATAAGTTCAATATTTCAATATTTCAAGGACAAGTCATTTATTTCCTAGGTCCAACTCCTAGATGTAAGCATGCTTCAATATTAATTTACCTTGGGTATTTCCTGAAACATGTTAAAAATAAAATCAACTTTAAAGTTGGTGAGTTTGCATGGGTTAAACATACATATATATATATATATATATATACACATATATAAAAGTTTACAAGTAACAATTAATGTCAATGGTTACGAAGAAAGCAAGTTTATAGATAATATATAGCTACAATCAAACGTTGACAAAGATATCCATTACAAGTTATAACGATTAGCTAAGTGTACTTGGTTCCCACGATGAATAAGTCATACGTCATCAGGTGTCGACAATAACCTCCGCTTTAGCACCAAATAGACTTGGCAGACCCATAGATCTATGATGTTGCTGGGCTAGCAATAGTTAATGATTGTTAACATATAATATCTATCATATAAGTCTCACAATATTACAAATAACCATGACATTTAAAGGTGAATGGCTAGTGCATTACAAGTATTAAGATGTTTACAAGTGCAAGTTTATACGTTAACGTGTTTCACCCCAAAAGGTGTGAAATAAGGTAAAAGTGGGGCATGAAAACTCACATGTTATAAAAGTTGATGTAAAGAGTGGTATCAATTAAATAAATGGTGTTCCAACGATTTCTTTTTACAAGATACCTAAACATATATATATATATATATATATATTTCAAGATTAAGTTTAAAGATAATATTAATGTTTCATACGTGAACTGGGGTTTCAATAGAGATTTGGGGCTTATGACAAATAAATAAATTTAACAAATTAAATCGCTTATATTTTGGATTCAAAGGAAAAATAATACTTTTTTAGTCTTTTAATTTAATGAAATAAAAGTAAATCACTTATAATAATTAATAAAGTTTAAATATGAAGTTTAAATAAAATTTTAAAATTATTTGAAATAATCAATAATAATTTATTAGTTAAACAATCATTTGAAGTCCATTTTATAAGTAATAACCTAAAAATACTTTTTTATTATATTCTTTGAGATAAATATTTATTTTTAAATAAATTACAGAAAATAATTTGATGACTTTAAAAATAATCAAAGTTTACAAAGATGATTTTTATAATTATGAAGATTTTTCTGTAATTAGGTTTATTAAAAAACGATTTTAAAAATAAAGTAAGGGTGGCCGGGTTCAAACCCAATACCTCAAGGTTGTCAAGGAGCATGTTTACCATTAGCTGGGTGACTATGCCCGCTAAAACCCCATTCTTAATTTTTAAAAGCACAACTACAAAGAAACCACCAAATCTCGTAAACCCTAGAATTATTTGAACCAAATTCAAGATCATTCGATATTGTTAACACTAATGATCATGGGGCTTGTGTTCCCCATATAAAATCAGGTAGATAGGTGTATTTAAATACCTAGTTGATGTCGAATTGATGATGAGATTGACAAAGAACAGGTCGTGACTAAAGTTGTATTCGAACGATGTGCAAATGATGATGATAATCAAATTTGTTGCATAGAAAGCTTCTTCTGGTCTCAATAAATGAAAGCACCCTATTAATTTCAACTAAGATCGCTTGAAAGTCGATGAACACCACGGGTGTAGGCGCGATGAAGAGCGTGAATTGTTTGGGATGTTTGAGTGAGTTTCAGATGTAACTATGTTTGATAGTAGTTTAGGATTTATTAAATGATCAATTATGTTCCATTTAATTTGACTATTTTTGAGTTTTAGTGACAAAACGGTTCTATGATTAATGGTTCGGTTATTCAAACTGATTAAGTGCGTAACCGGCGTTTAAACGCAATTAAAGAACGTGTTCAAGTTCGAAACGTGTTAACGAATCGATTTGGGGGTTTATAATTCGAGGAGTCAGTGGTTTTTGATGCCTCGCTGGAGTTGGCTTAGGGTTGGCCAGCGAAATGGCCGCAAAAACGAGTGAAGGGGGGTAATCTTTGTAATTTTGTTGTTTTGAAATTTAATATTTAATGTATCAAACTTGTATTTTAAGTTTCTAAATTTACCCAAATACCCCCTGGACTTATTTAAACTTTAGGTTTTTAAATATTATTCTAACACACTTATTATTTAACTTTTATAAAGTATTGTTTCTATTATTATTATTATTATTATTATTTTATTTACTCCATAATCTTTGTATTTTTATTACACATGTTAAAGTCCATTAATAAAAACCAAAGTTTAGTATCATTACTATTATTATTATTATTATTATTATTATTATTATTATTATTATTATTATTATTATTATTATTATGTTTAATTTAACAAAATCAAAGTATTAACACTCAAATTAATGAATTATTGTAGAGTAAAAGGAACAATCACAAATAACCCATACAGTTTCTAAATGATAAAAATGGTCCTTACAAGAACATAACGACGTTAACTTTTATTTAACGAAAATACGAAAGGTTACAGTCAAAACCTCCTCTGGCCCACATTGATGTTGATTCCCTGATTCAAACCATGTCTGAGTAGGGCATACTAAGGGCCTAGTAATGTCTACCCCATCCTACCCTACTGAAAATCTAGTAATGGGATGGAGGTATGATACTTTTAGTAGAGTCCTAGTAATCTCTAGGTCTTAGGGACAATAAGAAGTCTTCAACTTTCAAAACCTAAGATACTATGAGAGCACCTATTTGATCATCCAGCAAAACTATAGTTTTAGTAGTAATTTCGCAGCCATGCATTCCAACGAAAGTTGTGAGAAAATGTCACGCGAAACTAGCCACGAATCTAGCTACGAAACTAGCCACGAAACTAGCTGCGAAACTGTCTGCGAAACTAGTAGAGAAACTGTCTAGAAAATGACCCGTTTATATGTTAACTCATGTTTGGGCTGGGTATCGTGAGCATACTTTAGGTGAAGTTATTTGTGGAGACCAGGTGAGTTCTAGGTCCCCTATTTTGAAGGTTTTAAACTATTTAGGCTGGAAATGCACATTTAAATGTTTTGATAAGTTTTGGGGTGAATACCCATATGTTCATGTGTATGTTTATGGGGATGGAATGGATGGTATATGATTGATTATATGTTCCTATTATGTATTATTTCGTGGCTTACATGTTATGATTATGAAATGAACGCAAAGTATTATGTAACATAAAGCGGAAGTTAATGACAATAGTAAGAGGAACGTAAAAAAAGAATGAATGCATAATTAATGAAAAAACAAATGTAATAAAGTATTTCAAGCAAATGTATGGGGGTTCACAACCAATGATGGGTGTTAGCTCAAATGTGTCCGGGTTAGCTATGCTGGAAAGATGCATATTAGGGTGCAAGTACTGGTGCAAGTAATTGTGCATGATGTTTGAAGTCTATTTATAGACTTCGGCACAATACCAACGCTTGTGCATCATGTGGGGGTATAGCACATGGAATTGGTCCGGATGAAAGTAAAAGATAATGAAGAATGAACATGCCCCGGTACTAGTGACAACACTTGTGCATGCTTGAAGTCTATTTATAGTCTTTGGCCCGGAACCAGCCTTGTGCATGATGTGGGGGTAAAGTAGATTGCATCGAAGGATAATGATGAACATACAAAACGTATGATGAGGAAGCTAACGAATGAAAATGAATGATAAAGATGTAGGTTGGATTGGTTTGACAAGAAGGAGAGAGGCCATGGTTAGTTAGATATTATTGCTAGTCGGGGTAATTGTTCACCGGAGATGAGGGTTGGATTGATATGGTGAGAGCGGTGGAACTGATGGTGGCTGTGTCGGTAGCTTAGGGAGTTTTTTTCCTCTCTTCCATGGTTAACCGAGGAGATTGACTTCCCAATAGTAGGCAATCATGTTGGGATTGTTATCTTGATGGATCTTGGCAAACTCTTGTTGAAGATAAATGGCCTACGTGTTTTGTTGAAGATAAGGCCAAGGATTTTAGGAGCTTGGTCTAGTGTTCCTCTAAGTAGATCAAGGATTGATCTCTTATGAGGGAACATGAGGAGCCATAAACGTAAGTCAATTTAACAGACTCCTCCTCACAAAAGATGTCGCTCATAGTTGCACACTTGATGAGATTCATCTTGATCTCCTTAAACTCCACTAAGGAAAGATGTTTACAAGGTTGAGGGGATGGCTTTAGGGGTTGTTGGGTAGGCAATTGTGTTTTTGGTCATGGGAAGTGTTTTGGGTTTGAAGATGGGTAGTAGAGGTGGTTGTGGTGATGGTGCAGGTATAGAGGATGGTGTAGGTTCAGGGGTGTATGGTTCAGAGGTAGATTCGGTTTTAATGGGAAATATGAAAAGGGTTGGTTCACGTTGTGGTTGAGGGTAAGGTGTTTGTTTGAAGATCATCCCCTGTCCCCTTCTATACATCTCCTTTATTTTTCATGAGAGAATGTCAACCTTGATGTCACTGACATGTCACTATAAGGTCTTCTCAGAAATAGGAACCACCTGCCTACTAGAGAAGCCATGAGCCCGGAGATAGTCCTTCATCTAGGCTTTATCACCTATCCTCTGACAGCAACGAGTCCTGTTTCTTCCTTCTTCTTCTTCACCCTTAATTTGTCCTTTGCATCCTTCTTTTCTCCTTCCCCATTTGATCTTGCTCTTTGTTGATAAGCAATAAGATTTTATTATTTTTATGTGGAGACAATTCTTCTAGAGAGAAACCCCTAGAGATCATGAAAGTTATCCTTTCCCTCCTTAGCTGCAAGTCAGCCTTTTTTCCTTCTTGTCCCTCTCTTCCTCTAAGGCCAACTTTGCTGCCTCTTCTTTTTGTTCAATTTGTAGCAGGGTTGAATTCTTAGCTCTTCTAATGGTAGCAGAAGCACTTCTTCACTAATAGCTCCAAGCATGACAAGCTTTTCAATGATTTACACCATTCTTCAATTGTTGATAGCCTCCTGGTTGGCTGCAACTGCTTTGTTGCTTTCAACTAACAACTTCCTAGTTCGAAGTCTACCTTTCCTTTTAAGGTTCTCTAACCTTTCTTCCTCCTAAAGCTCTTCCGTAGTCATATTCCTCTCTCCTTTAACATCTTTGAAAGTGGTAGACTGTGGGGGTTCTTGGATGGAACTTTCAGGTTGAGAGATGGTGGTTGGAGCTTGTTGTAGTGAAGTTATTTGAGTGAGAGGTTGGCTGAGAAAATCCTCATTGTTCACCTCAGATGCTACTTGTAGAATTGCATCTATGATAACCAGATCCTTGGATAGGGAAAATATCCCTTCCGCAGCTTCAATATCAGCTTTAGAAGATTGAAATTGTTTTCTGAGGCTTTGACTTCTACTTCGAAAGTATATGGCAATGCACTCTCAATCCCAACTGTTTTAGTTACTAGGCCATCAGTTTCCAATCCCCCTTCAAAATTAATCTCAGGCTCCATGTAGACCTTAGGTTGACCAACTTCTTTGACAGTGGTAGAAGGTGCATTCAAAGTCTGAAGCTCTTCAGTTCCAAAATATGCCACAACAACATTAGGGCTTGGTTGTTCAAAGGAAGATCCAAGCAGGTACTTGTAGAAGAACATGTTCAGATCTTGGAGCATCCTTTAATCCATTTAAAGAACAATTGGAGGACGCTCAGGAAAAAAATGTTGCTTGATGACCAGGGTATCTTGAAGCTAGAGATGTTAAAGCTTGACCATGTGGTTCCACATGTATTTGCCTCTGGACACTCTCCTTCTTTTTGGTAGTATCATCTTGAGACCTAGATGAGCTAGACGAAGAGGTCAACGAGACCTGAATGGCTACATGCCTAACAGATCTGTCAATCTATTTCTCAGCTAGTCGAGCCTTGAGATTTTCAATCTCAAGTTGATGAGTGGAAGACCTATCCTTTAAAGCCTTAACCTTAAATTCAATATTTGAAACATTAGAAAGTAGGTCTTGAATTATGAGTTTCAGACTTTCCTCATCTTCTTTTGAAGAATCACGGGGAGATGATGTAACATACCTAGTATATTCATCCACACCACCAGGTATGGTTTCTTGGCATCGTGGTTTCCTATGCCTAATGATATCTTCTTTCGAGGCATTAAAAGGCATAGTTTCATAGATTCAGACTTAGAAGTGTTACCAATGCCATGAGGATCCAATGAGGCTCCTTCAGTAGAGGCAACAGAATCTACATGAGTCCCCTCCACATCAGTGGGACGCACCTCAGTTAGTTTTTGCTAATGGGGGCAAGAGATAAGAGGACCATTTAAGCTTTGTGGATCCTTAAAAGGGTGTTGTGGATCAACTTCATTGCCATGAACAAACATAATCTTCTCATCAGTTCTTATCAATAGGTCAGTAAAGTATATAGAAGTTACACCTAATGACCGGGGACGTTGATCAATGTCTATTGGCATTGACCCTATGCTGGAGCTGTCCTTTTTTGGCTTCTCAAGGGAGTATAGAGACACACCTTGAGGGCTTTCAGTTTGGGTTTTAGGTTCCAGAGATTGAGACTGAGGAAACTCAAATTCCATATTAAGGTCAATGGTGAAGAAAGGTGAGACCTCAGACTGAGTGGGTGTAACACCCAAACTCGAGTAGGGTTGACGTGTCACATAATAGTAATCAGTGTTTCATGAATGATAAAATTAAAGTACTAAGAAACATTCAAATACTTACATAGGTACAAATAATTTAACTAAGTTCTTAAAATTATAATACTATTAAGTCTTATTAATCCAAATGTTCACATTCTAACTTCTTGAGTTAACACTCCTCACTCGTCCCCTTGAGCCCCTTGAGTACATGCTATAAACATAAGAGAAAACAACAAAAGAAAACACTCCTGAGCCAAAGAATGCTTAGTAGCGGAAGTAAACAATAGCAATATAGTGATCAATTATGATAACAATAGGATGATCAAGTAGCAAATCAAATAATAATGATAAAAAATGAATACCCATATGAGCCGATAACAATAAACAATTAACAATATGTACATTAGCTATAATTCAAATGCAACAATATTTGATATAGGAAAGTGGGCACACACACCTAACCATCTCACCAATTTACAATAACAATGATATCCAAGGATCCATCCATACGCCTCCTTTTACACTAGTAAAAAAGGTCAACAACTTAGCACATAATTACAATGTAGAGACGTTGTGGTCTAATCGCTCTTCCACAGATAGAGTACGTCAAATGTGCCACAATGACGCCCTATGTCCCCATAGGTGGATGTGCTCAGGTACAGTGGTCAATGATACAATACACTCATGTCAATATTACACAATAAGTTACTCACAACCCTTAATCAAGGTCACTAGCTAAAATCAATAGTTTGAGAAGCATGTGACAATAAGTACAAAGCAGATAAATCCTATCACATGCAAACAATGTTAACTATTTGATAAGCACTTATAACAATAATCTTATGGATTTAGTAACAAACAAGTCAAGGTACGAATTCAAGAAAAAGATCAAGAACGAGAGGTATTCATGCTACAAGAGGCGAAGGGTCGGATTCCATACCTTAGCTTATCTATTGTTAACACGAAATTCAATGACATCCTTACTTAACACGAGGGCCTACGCGTAAATATTTTTCCAAATCAGATTCAATGAAGTTTGCTTAGAGTATTTGATTCGTAAATACAATCATCTAAAAAACTAAAAAGAAAATTATATATGTTGGGTTTTGTAACATGTTCATCAATGTTAGTTTAACCATTTAAACTATAAAACACAGCGGATATAAGGATTTAAACATGTTGTTTAGAATTAGAAAATATGAACCATTTTAAACGAAAACAAAACCCAAGAACAAGGATCATATAGTATGTTAAATGAAGTGCTATCAAAACCGAAAAGAACAACCAAAGGGGTATTCTTGAAACTACCTTTCAAGAACAAAAGGATGTAGTATGGATGAGAAGAAGAAGTTGATGCTTCTTGAATGTATAGCCTTCAAAAGAGAAGAGCTCAAGCTTGTATACCCACAAGCTCTCCAAACACCTAGCTTGTTAGGGAGTGCAACACCAAAACCCTCTTCCTTTGCTCCTTCAAAATCCGAAATTTACAGCTTTGTTATGCCTTGAATCCGAAATTTCAGCTTTGTTAGAGATAATTTTTTGCAATGTGTGTGTGAGAGAAAGTGTTGGTGAAGCATGAGTGTAAGAATGGATTAAAGTCTTGTGGTAACCAAGACATGCAATCCCAAGGAGAGGCTTTCCCTTGGGTGGCCGAATCCTTTCAAAAAAGAGGTTCCCCTCATTTTAAATTTTATAAAAAACTTACACTCTTAACCCATAAGTTTATGAAATTAAAACCTATTTTAGTTTTCTGACATTAACAAACTTTTATTTGTTATTATTTAACTAACTTAAATAATGAAGCAACTAATTTCTCATGAACAAATTATCCATATATGGTTGTTCTATTACAAAAGCAACATTTTAGAAAACCCATTTTCTAAATTGGTGTCAATATTTATTTGTATGATCTCATCAACAAATAAATATTTATTTGTGTTTTTTTAGCTTCTTATGTGGTATGACCCGACTTGGATCATAACATACTAACCACATCAATCTTATATGTGTCTTGGGCAAACAAGTTCCAACAATCTCCCACTTGCACAAGATTCATAGAAGATTGATGCAAGCACTAAATACCTCCAAACAACGGTTTACTACCCTTAATACGTATGACTAAGTGTCATTCAATAACATCATCCCCTTTAAGTACCTTACTCGAAATATTTTAGGTGAATCAATCATCTATCCTTATGTCACAGATGTCTTGTTAAATCCCAGAGACACAGAATGACATTTCTCTATTTATTTAACTTTATCAGGCCTTAGACAACTTACTATCAACGAATAAGAGGGACAAATCCCATCTTGACTACATACGTCTCTCACAACTACCTTGGATTATACTTGAACTCAGACTTATGTACTACCATGTTTCAAAACAGTGAAGAACTAAGTCAAAGTATAATGTTTGGTAAATATCAAAACCCAATATGTATCTCAGGTCAGAGGATACCAAATGATGTTCGCCTTTACTCAAAATTACTTATGATCAATCAGGAAGATTCCATGTAGTAATATTTAAGATGCAGGTCAGTCTAATATTTGTATCCCACAAATACCTATGAACTTTGGCAGCAACCCCTTGCTCTATATTCATCCATATTAATATCTACCAATCCAAGTTCATAATAGTCTTACCTTCATACTTGTTCCCACAAGTATGAATGATTACGGATGTTTTGAGAAAGTGATTTACTCATGGATTTTAAACATTCAAAATATGAATATTAGTTGAATCATTATAACCAAATAATTAATTCAAGTAATAAAGGGTTACAATAATGAAATACCAAATTAAAGATCATCTCCAGTCACTAGAATATTGAAGTCCCATGGCACAAGTATGACTTTCATGCTTTTCCTTTTCAAGAAGCTTCGTGAGTGGATCCACAATGTTTTGATCTGTCTGAACTATGCGAATACATATCTTTCCCTTTTCAACTTCATCCCTTATATAGTTGAATCTTCGTTCAATGTTCCTAGTCTTTTGATGTGCACGGGGTTCCTTGATTCAAGCAATCACACCCTCGTTATCACAAAGAATTTCTAGGGGGTCCGGAATGGAAGGGGCCACCCCTAGATTAGAAATGAATTTCTTTAACCATGCAGCTTCCTGAGCTTCCTCCATAGATTAAGAACATATCTTTAGTCCTCTTTAGGTACTTATGTATGTTCTTAACAACTATCCAATGACTATTTCTAGGATTTTGCTGGTATCGGCTTGTCATGCTCAATGCGCATGACACGTCCAGTCTAGTGCATATGGATGCATACATGATGGATCCTATAGCAGACGCATACATGATTCCCTTCATTTTGACTTGCTCATCCTTTGAGCTTGGACATTGAGTCTTACTCAATATCGTTCTTCTTTGGATAGGTACACTACCTTTCTTAGAGTTTTCCATCTTGAACCTTTTCAAGATCTTATCAATGTATGCACTTTGATTCAAACCTATCAACCGCCTTGATCTATCCC
>BJCM01066066.1:0-11895 GCA_018326385.1 Flaveria bidentis | reverse complement strand
CAATTGTTTGTGTTTTCTTGAATTGTTTACATATATCATTACAGATTGAATCAATTGATCCTATCAGAAAGCCCACTGTTGGCTTCTCTGGGGTAGAAACAGCCCTTGTCCCAAAAATGATAGAGCTCATTGCTTAATGTGACAACCTAGCAGCACTAGCTAGTGTTGAACCCACACGTTCTACTTCCCAACCACCTCAATAGCCACAAATCACCTTAACTTACCAAAGAAAACACAAAGGAACCCCTACACAGACTATTCAGTCAGTGAAGGCCCCCATATACTTACCCATATAGGAAGAAGTGGACACTGGAGCTCCCACTTCTCCTGAGAAGCAAACCACTCCCATTCATTCAATGATCAGTTTTGAGGTTCCTCATGCTCAGCTTGATGAGCTCATAAGCCCAAAAGACTTAAGCCATCACTTTGAGTCTTAACACTCAAGTGATCAACCTTTAGGGGACAGTTACCATCCCCAGCCTTTAGATTTAAACCAACCAATTCCAAACCTTGACTTCTATACTGATGAAGATTTAGGTTTTAGTGAGTACCATGATTCTCTCTTTTTTCCCCTACTCAAAGAGAGATGAGTGTTCCTGAGTCTCCTACTTCTATCCCATATCAGTCACCTACTACTGAGGTGGACACTTCTGAACATGTTCATGATGTCCATATGGAAGAGGCTCTCACTTTTGCAAGTGATTACATCATTAAGACCTCAACCATGGCAACTCAACCCACTGACTCCTCAACTGAGGCTGCCAGTGAGAAGAGGAAATCCAACAGCCAAGAACCTGAAGCTGGTGATAAGAGAGAGGACTCTGCTCCAATCATCTCATCCCCCAATGATTCTTCAGATGAAGATGAGGGGAATCTAAGACTAATAGTGCAAAAACTTTCTAAAACATGCATCTATTTAGTCTCCAAGGTTAGTCACCTTGAATCTCAAGTGACTACCTTGCAGAACAGGGTCGATGATCAATAACTTGAGATTTCTTATCTCAAGAAAAACTAGTTGGGAGACCTTTAAGAGGAGCTCAACCAAGTACACAAGAACCTGTGAGTGTGATTGACCTAACTCCTAGCTCAACTATGCAAGTGGGTGATGCTACCAAAAAGGGGGAGAAAGTCATTACAATCACAGAACCTAGGAGTTCTTCAGAGAGTGTTGACATTAAGGACTCACCATCCTCACTTGCAATTGTGCAAACTCAACAACTTCCTCAAGTTCACATTGATATGGACTCTATAGACTCCTTCATACAGAGTCTGTTTGAGGAAGGTATACCAAGGGCTATGACACCTCCACCAACTTCAAATCATATCATTTAGTGGAGGTATGACAACAATAGAAGAGCCCTCATCATTCTTAGAGTTCAAGGGCAGAAAGGGATCTTCAACTTTCAGACCTTGAACTTCTATGAAGGTCTGGTTCTAGTCAACATTCCACTTGTCAATCCAAGCCAATCAAGACAAGCTGACAGGATGGCTCAAAGAATCCAAGACATGATCACTGCAGAGTTCAACTTCAAAAGAAGACTAAGGCAATCAGGCATGCCATCGGTCAACTGGATGTTAAGGCAGACCCTAAGATTAGTTTCAAAGGGGAAACCTTGACTGAAGGCCCAGTGGCAGAACCTGAGAGCCCTGTCCCATCAACATCAACAACTGTAGAGATCCATACCCTTTTTGAGACACCTGCTGGTGAATGTGCTTCTTAACCTCTCTCTGGCCAGAGCTCAGAAGCTATATCAAGCAATTAAGGCCAAAGCACTCTCCACCTTGAGTCACAAAGGTTTGTGAGTGACAAAGGGAAAAGAAAGATGACATCTGAGGAGATTGAGGAGGAGGAGATAGAGAGGAAAAGGAAGTTGAGGGGAGAAAGTTCCTCTTCTAGGTCTGCAAGGATCATGGAAAGTGCAATCAGGGCTGCCCCCAGACCAAACACTCAGAATGATAAGTTGAGGGCAGTCAAGATCAACTACTTGCAGACCAGGAACTATGACATTGGCAATGTCATTTCTCTCCCCTTAGAGGAACTAGATGAACTAGTTGACATGGAAAGGTCAAAAGAGAAGAAAGAGACCGAAGATGCTGAGCTACTAGTTAAAATGAAAGAAGACAGAAGAAAGAAAAGACTATATAAGCATGCACCTACTCTCTCCCCAGTTCAAGAAAGTCCTACATATGAGGATGTGGTTCAACAAGAACCTAAGATAGATAAAGAAGAAGACAGGATCAAGATGATCAACCACCTGAGTGCCACAAGCTTCTATCAGGCAGAAGCACTTCTTCCCTTATCCTATGACTATATTGAGTTTGAGTATCTCAAATAACTTGAACGGGAGATAGTCAAGGAAAGAAAGACAACCAAAAGGAAACTAAGGGAATAAGCTGTTAAGTCAAGAGCCATCATCCAGAAGAGCATGAAGAAATCTGCAAACAGGTAGAGGATGATGAGCTTCTTGAAGTTGTATGGATTTTCCAGGAGGAGGCTTGGCCCCATGTCTCTATCCACTATGGATGAGCATATCAGGGTGATCAAGCAAAAGATAAAGAGTGGAGAGTTGATTGACTTACACTCCCCCTCCAAGTCAAGCTCCACCTGAAGTGGAGGTGAAGGTTGAACAACCTGGGACAACACAACCTGAACCTCCTGCTGAATCTGAACAAGCTTCATCTTCTGATCCACAATAGGGTCAACCTCCCTCTCCTTCTAAACCTGTGAGAGAGGAAGACCCAACTAAGAAAGACAATGAAGATCAATCAGGTGCTACAGGCCAGTCTTCTCAGTTAAAAGTGACAAAGAGAAAGAAAAGGATGGCTTCAAAGCCAAAGCCAAAGAAGAAGAAAGCTACATCCTTTTCTGAACCTCAGGATGAGTCAGAACATCCTAAGAATGTGTAGCCAGAGGATGCTACATCAACTCCTATTCAAACAGCTCCTTTAGCATCAGGAAGACCCATCTTGACCTAGACATACACTACAAATCCGGAAAGATGGCATGTCATTAGAGAACAAAGCATTGAAGACATCTACACTTGGCAAGACATGTTCAATCTGCCTCTACATGATCTCTTTGATATGAGGAGACACTTTGACAGTTTGAGGGATCCTGATCATCTCATGAAGAAAGGGATGGTCATTATTCTAGTAAGGACTGTCAATATCTGAAGTCTACTAGTATTTTGGTAGCATCAACCTAGTGGGAGTTTTTAGAGATTATATGAAGAGGCTAATTCAATCCAAACACCCAAAGTCTCTCCTGCATGTTGCACAACTACATTGAAGAAGAATGCTTCGGAAGTTTCACACATGCAACATAAATATTCTAAGTGTGAAATCTTCTAAAGCCAAGACAAATATCTTCCGAAGCCAAAGATGAGTCTTCCAAAGCTTCAAAGACAAAGTCATCTGAAGCCAACACTTGAAGACAGATTTCTTCCGAATACTTTTAACAACATGCTTTATCTGATTTACTTTTCCATAAAGCTGGACCCCTTTCCGCTGCAATTATGTAAAGTCACCAACTTACATGAGTTGGTGAAAAAGTCCATGCTTTTGGTAACTGTATATTCAGGTCTTAAGTCTGTAACTTTCTACTTCATGTACTTTATCCTTTTTGTAATATATTAGGATGTGAGCTATGTCATGTCATAGTCACAAGTCAAAAGGCAATCTGCCTTTTGACTCTACAATTGATTTTGTTTTGTGTCTAGTCAATTGTATCCGGCTGGCCTTCAAAGTATGGCCAGCTGTAGGATGTAGTATATGTATCTCAAGTACTTGTAACTTTCCTTTATCTTTTGTAACACTTGTAATAGAACTTGAGAAAGCAATATACTGCAATCTTGAAAACCATCTTCTTGTGTATCTTGTTCTCTTGTTCTATCTCTTACTTGTGTTCTTTGTATCATCTATTGTGGTTAATCAAGTCTCACTGTTTGATTAAGTTAAGTTACTCTCCTCTTTGTATTGTTGTGTTGTAAATGACCACCCTTCACCGGTCCTGCACAAATGACGTGGGTTCAGACCCGACAACATCACCCTCAGCCCGATCCATCCTTTTTCCCATTACATGTATCTTTCTTTATTTTTATTAATTCCAAGCTTCTATTAATATAAATAAATCTCCTTATTGCTTTCTTTCTTTTTTTTCATTTAGTTGGTTTCTTTTGTTTTAATTTAAATTAGATTTTGTATGTTTTCTTAATTTAAACATTTTGTTTTACTTAATGCCCTAGCTATATAAATATATTATATTATGATCATTTCAATTTTCATGTTAACAATAATCTAATGTTTTCTTACATCTCGAACATCCTCTTAGTATATGTTTACTTTTATTACGTCTTCATTATATGTAAATGTTATGCAAAGTCGACCCACCATGAATGACGAGAAATCATGAACTTATATTTTTTAATGTTGCAAGTGTTTAAACAGACATGATATTATATTATTTATTTAAAGAATAGAAATATATAAAAAAGAGTAAATTGCAATTTTGTCATTTATTAATATATAAAATTGTATAGTATATCTTTTAGTTTTAATAATTACATACAATGTCCTTTTGTTAAAAGATTTACACATACATTGTCTTTTATACCTACTCTCATCCAAATATACTGTTAACCCAGTTATGTGCACCCTCACATGAGCGGTATTTTTATCATTTGCTTTTCGCATCTAACATATTAAAAAATTTAAATGAAAAATTTTAATGAAAAAAATTAAAAGACATCGAACAGTTGTGTCGGTGAAAGGAATCCCTCATGTGTTTTCATTCGATTAGACGTAACAAATTTACTCAAAACAACCTCTAATAACATTTACTAAAGTAAAAAGTTAAAGTCACAAATCAACTACAAGGTCTGGAAATCAATAATAAACACCAAAATATACTCGTAAATACTTTATCAACTACTCACACTAACAAATAACACCAATAAATACTGTAAATACTTTATTAACTACTCACACCAACAAATAATAAAAAAATGATAAAAAACATAAACTTAGAGATTATCTGTGATTCTTTAAATTGCTTATATAATGGCAAAAGCCAAAAAATAAACTGTGAGTTGCTCGTTAATCACACAACAATATAAGCCGCAAATTCAAAAAGCAACGAATTATAAAAAGCGAATTAGGGATTTGAATCATATCGTCTTTTTTGTTTGATTTCAAAGGGATTTAATGGTGTGTGAGATGTTGTAGGTGGTGGTGAAGACAACCGGTATTGGAGTATCAAAGATAGAGAGATGTTGGATTTAATGGTATTGAGCATAAGAAGAATGCAGGTTCACTGACTTACCTAACAATTCGATATCTTTTAAGTTTATTTTTCATATAAAATTATTAATTTTTTTCACTTGTTTAATATGTTAGATATGAAAATAAAATGACAAAAATATACCTCATGTGAAATATATATAACTAAGTTAATTGTATATTAAAATAAAAGTTAGTATTATCCTTTAAAAATGAACATTGGGTTTAATTATTAAACAAAATGACATACAAAATTTCGTATATTAATAAAGAAAATAAATTATAGTTTACTCTAAAAAACAACATAGTTGTGTATATTTGAAGTTTCATTTTATTTCCACAAATTAGAAGTTATACCATATAATATAATATGGATAATACCAAACAGGCACACACATCAATGTAACCTGTCCGCATACATACAATGATATTTGAAGCAAATGTTAAAGTTTGATTATTGTTTGGAACGACTAAATGTTACTCAAAAGTTTCACGACAATAATTTCAAATCTTTATTTGATGCAACCCTCAAAAGTTTTATTATCTAAAATAGTTACCATCATGTTTGAATTCAAAAAGTTCAAGAAACTATTATTAGTAGTACATTTAATCAGATTAAACGATAATAAAACAAAGAGAATTGCTCTTTTATCGACAGTCTAAAACACGGACCAAACTAAACGACCGGGTTATTTATGTATAGTAAGAATTTCATGAAACCAACTCAGTAGTTTGGCGTAAAAGAACTCCTTCCAACCTGAGTTAGAAATTCCATGGTCACTACCGCTCCTTGTTGGTCTTAAGCCTTCAAAATTGTTTTTTTAATAAACATTAGTGATATTCTTTAATAGGTTAGAAAACTATATATTTATATTACATGGGTTGAATAATAAAACATATCAAACAAGGACAACACTATGTAAAACAAAAAAAACTAGAAAAAATAGGAAAAACTACGGAAAATAGAAAAAACTAATGTGATGTTGATGTGTTATACGAGAAAACGGAGAAAAAGGAACCGTTGCTAGTGGCCTAATTGTTTATTATTTATTGCCATACGGAGTTGCAACAGTGAAAGGCTAGGGAAAGCCCATGAAAACCTGGGCCGACCGAGAACACTGTGACCCTGGACATGGGGAGCCCAATTTCGGTGGATTTTTACCGGGATACACCAGAACCACCACCAACCTTTTAAATTATTTTTAAATAAGAGAAAATGAGAAAAAAATAAGACAATACCATGTAAAATGAAAAAAGCTTTGAAAAATAAGAAAAGTTAATGTGTCACATAATAAAAAATGAAGAAGACAAGATGGTTGTGGCCTAATAAGAGGGGGAGAGAGAGAGGTGAAAACTGCAAATTAACTTCAATACGTGACGGATAAACTTGTTAGCCGATAATATCTCCTGATATTATTGGCATGAATATGTTGTATATTATTGTCTATATTTGTAGAAGATAGTTTGTTAGGATTTCATTGATTATGATTAGTTTGTTACCGTAATTATCTCTTTCCTATGTACTATGTATAGGGGTGATCCCCATTGAGAATGCGAGGGATATTGACTATCTTACATGGTATCAACCTTCTGGCTTTGATTTCGATCCAGCCACCACCATCCTACCTTCACCGCCTTGTTCATCACTACCACCATCATGACTGATAAAGCCGACCCCAAAACCCAAACCTCCACCCTTCACCCCGTTTACACCGTAACCAACATCCAACATAAAGTGCGCGTTCTCGACGGTGTTGAAGTTTCATACCCCACGTGGGTTAAAATCTGCACCCTCCACGCCACCGGCTACGAGGTTCTTAACCACATCGACGGTTCGCCGTCACCCGATAAAGCTTCACCAGAATATCCTGCTTGGAAAAAGATTGACGCTTAGTCTTGCAGTGGATATACGGTACACTCACGAATGATTATTTGGTTCAAGTTTTGGAAGATGAATCTATAGCCTATGAGGCGTGGGTTCGAGTCAAAAATCTGTTTCTAAACAACAAGGCATCTCGATCCACCGCCTTACAACTGGAACTCTCCAACCTTACTTTAGCAATCATGCCTAACCTGGAGGCATATTGTCAACGGGTTCGGGATCTCACGGACCAACTTGCCGCCATTGATTGTCCACTTAATAACACACAGAAAATCCTCCATCTGATTAAGGGTCTTCCCCGCGAGTACGACACCACCGCCTCGATCTTTAACCAAAGTATGCCGACCTGGGAAAATGCTTGCAATCAACTTCACTCCGAGGCAAAACGTATTGTGGCTCGTGATGCCGTGTTTCCAACTCCCATAGTGGCTGCAGCCGTAGGGTCGTCACAGGAGAAATCCCGTGACCAACAACCTTCCTCCAACCGGGACCGTCGAACCTACAATCGGGACTCTCAACCTCGTCGTGATTTTAACCGTACGGGTCACAACGATCAGCGTGGATCCGGGTAGCCATCGAACCGCCAGTACCCATTTCAGCAATCACCATATGCTCCATACTGGCCTCCTCCACCTGGCTATCCACCCTACTAGGCACCGCCTCCTTGCCCCTACCCGATGCAAGCTTGGGCTCTCCCAGGGGATAACCGGCCCAATTATCAATCTTCCAACAGCCAAGGTTCTTTAAGGCAGCAATCGGCCCAGGCCCATATCACCAAAACTGACCCACTTGAGCCCACCCAGTTAGCAGAAGCGGTCAATGCTCTTTCCATGGACTCCGGCAACGATCAGTGCCATTTTGATTCAGGTGCGTCATCTCACGTGACTTTTGATCACGGAAACTAAATACTTTTTCCTCATATTCACCAATATCGTCAATATTTGTTGGTAATGGCAATAGTATTCCGGTTTTGGGTTCGGGCTCCACCTCCATTCCCACACCATCAAAACCTTTACATTTAAAATCAGTCATTTATAATCCCAACTTCATTAAAAATCTTATATTTGTTCGTAAGTTCAATGTTGATAATTGGATTTCAATTGAATTTGACCCATTTACTTTCACTGTGAAGGATTTCAAGGATGGCACGATCCTGAGTCGTCACAACAGCACCAGTGACCTTTATCCGCTCACCCCACCTGCCTCCGCAACCGCTTGCTTTGCTTTAAGAAAAGACTCTCCTTTTTGGCATGATTGACTTGGACACCCGGGTCAACCAGTCATGGAGTTTCTTAACTCTAAGCATTTTATTTCTAGTTCTAAAATAAAGACTCCATCTGTTTGTGAGTCGTGTCAATTGTCCAAACATAAACGTTTGCCATTTTCGGATTCTACTACTTGCACTGTGTTACCTTTTACTATATTGCATTGTGATTTGTGGACTTCTCCTATCTTGAGTCATGCAGGTTATAAGTACTATATGGTTTTAACGGACGATTACACACAATATACATGGGTTTACCCGTTAAAATTTAAATCCGAAACTTTCACAAAATTCACCCATTTTCATAACATTGTCAAAACCCAATTTAACCTTCCCATTAAATCCTTCCAATGCGACATGGGAGGCGAATTTGATAACACCAATTTTAAAAATTTCACAACTCAAAACGGTATTAAAATTCGGTTTTCTTGTCCTCATACTTCACAACAAAACGGCAAATCCGAGCGCATGATTCGTCGTATTAACAAAATTATGTTTGCTCTTCTCACCCATGCTCGCCTTCCATCCACCTTTTGGTCGAGGTGTTACACGCGGCTTGTTATCTACATAACATTCTACCCACCAAACTTCATCAAAATCGTACTCCTACCACCCTTTTGTATCTCCGCCAACCTTCCTACGACCATCTTCGAGTATTTGGTTGTTTGTGTTACCCGAATCTTTCATCTACTCACCCTCATAAACTTGCATTTTGTTCCACCCCATGTGTCTTTCTCGGTTATCCGGCCAACTACCGCGGGTACCGATGTCTTGACATCACCACCGGAAAAACCATTTTCTTAAGACACGTTATCTTCGATGAACCAAGTTCCCTTTTGCCAACCCCTCTAAATCGCCACCCACACACTCGTTCCTTGACCCGTCACCTCTCATCTTTACCCACCCTTTCTCCACTCCTCCACCCCAACCTCGCAGCCCAACACCTTCCCCACCACAATCACCCCCGCATGGGCCAACCATATCAACATCTATCGGCCAACAGCCGAGTATTAACCCCCAACCTGGCCCATCTGCTAACGCCGACCCATCTTCACCTCTCTCACCTATCGGCCCACATCCCATAACCGGCCAAACTTCCTCAACCCCACTTCCTCAACACCAACCAAGTCAGCCTACTGTTGACTCTCATGTCAACATTCTCCCACCAATTCCACCAGCTGCTCCTTTACCGACCCACCCCATGCAAACTCGATCACAATCCGGGATTTTTAAACCCCGTAAACCCATGTCTCTTCACACCGTCACATCACCCACCATCTCCCCACTTCCAAAATCACATCTCGCCGCCCTCTCGGACCCGAACTGGAAAATGCCATGACTAATGAATATGAAGCTCTATTGGCAAATAATACGTGGGATTTAGTACCGCGCCCGTCTGACGCGCCTATTATTAGGTGTATGTGGCTCTTCAAACACAAATGTCATGCCGATGGCACCTTAGAACGACACAAAGCTAGACTTGTCGTTAATGGTAAAAGTCAAACTGTCGGCATCGATTACGACGAGACATTTAGTCCGGTGGTCAAACCCACCACAATTCGAACTGTCTTAATCCTTGCCATTTCTAAAGGATGGTCCATTAATCAACTTGACGTTAAAAATGCTTTTCTACACGGTCACCTCAAAGAAACGGTCTATATGTTCCAGCCTCCGGGGTTTACTTCCACGACACATCCGAAACATGTTTTTAAGCTCAACCGTTCTCTCTATGGCCTAAAACAAGCACCCCGTGCTTGGTACCAACATTTCGCAGGCTACGTCTCTCGGTGTGGTTTCAAAAGTAGCACATGTGACACCTCCTTGTTTGTGTATAAGAAAGGAGATCAAATGGCCTACTTGCTCTTATACGTCGATGACATAATCCTCATGGCCTCAAGCACATCTCTGTTAAACAGCATCATCAAGTCTCTTTCTACTGAGTTTAACATGACAGACCTTGGTTCGCTACACCACTTTTTCGGCATCGCGGTTCAACAACAGAAGAATGGTTTGTTCCTATCTCAATCCACCTATGCCACAGATATATTATCGCGAGCAAAAATGCTGAATTGTAAACCCGCCAGTACACCCATTGAGGCCGGCTCTAAGTTTAGTGCCACGGCTGGTGATCCCTTTTCAGACAGTTCACTTTACAGAAGTTTGGCTGGTGCGTTGCAATACCTTACCATCACACGTCCAGACATCTCGTATGCGGTTCAGCAAATATGTCTCTTCATGCATTCCCCTCATGAGCCGCACTTTCAACTGTTAAAGCGGATCTTACGTTACATCAAAGGCACATTGTCACATGGTCTTCTCATATCGCCCTCCTCATCTACAACATTGACTGCTTATTCTGATGCAGATTGGGGCGGGTGCCCCGACACTCTTCGGTCGACCTTGGGTTATTGCGTCTTCATGGGAGGTAACCTCATTTCTTGGTCTTCGAAACGCCAACCTACGATCTCTCAGTCCAACGCCGAGGCTGAATATCGAGGAGTAGCCAACACAGCATCCGAACACAGCTGGATCCGTAATCTCCTACTTGAACTCCACGTACCGGTTAGACACGCTTCCATTGTCTATTGTGATAACATTTCTGCAGTATATCTAGCCGAAAATCCAGTGCAACATCAACGAATGAAACATATAGAGCTGGATATTCACTTCGTTCGCGATAAAGTCGGCCTTGGCACAATCAAAGTCCTTGCGGACATTTTTACCAATGGATTACCCAAGCAATTGTTTCAATGTTTTCGATCCAGTTTATGCCTTAGCTCATCTACGGCTTCAACGGCGGGGGACTGTTAGCCGATAATATCTCCTGATATTATTGTCATGAATATTTTGTATATTATTGTCTATATTTGTAGAAGATAGTTTGTTAGGATTTCATTGATTATGATTAGTTTGTTACCGTAATTATCTCTTTCCTATGTACTATGTATAGGGGTGATCCCCATTGAGAATGCGAGGAATATTGACTATCTTACAAAACTTACCTATTTATTATAATAAAGATGTTATTTAAACCGGTAACCGGTTCATAAATGAGTGTTATTGAAATAGTTATTCTCACCTTGAACACCCTAAATATATTTTATGTGTTCATATTTTTGATGGGTTTGATGGACCAAAATCAAAGTTGTTTAACCATTTAAACATGAAAAACGCAGCGGATAAAAGCCCTAACTTTATGATTCATAATCTGAAAATTTAAGGTTCTTTACTTTTTTTTAACAAACCCAAGAGCATAGGATCATTCATATGTGTTTGAACAAGCTATCAACAAGATATAACAACCAAAATAGAACAATGAAACTACCTTTCAAAGCTGCTGAAAATCGACTATGAACTACCTTCAAAAGGAGCTGCTGAAAACGAGATTTGTATGAAGATGATGATGTTCTTGAACAGCCAAAACACCAAGAGAAGGTATCCTCAAGCTAGCATACCCACAAGCAAAGAGCAA
>BJCM01066051.1:0-14104 GCA_018326385.1 Flaveria bidentis | reverse complement strand
CTACACTGATGTCTTTGCTCCTATAGCAAGACTAGAAGCTGTTAGGATATTCTTGGCATTTGCTGCATCTAAGAACTTCAAGGTCTATCAACTTGATGTCAAGTATGCTTTTCTATACGGGGTGATTGATGAAGAGGTGTATGTCAAACAACCACCTGGTTTGGTAGATCCTGATCATCCTGATTATGTCTGCAAGCTTGATAAAGCCCTTTATGGGCTGCATCAGGCACCAAGGAAATGGTATGAGACTCTATATTAGTATCTCTGTAAGCATGGATACAGAAGGGGTACTATAGATGGAACTCTCTTCATCAAAGGACAGAGAAATGCCTTAATGCTAGTTCAAGTGTATGTAGATGACATCATCTTTGGTTCAACTAATCCAAAGCTCTGCAAGAATTTGAGAAGCTGATAAAGGTCAGATTTGAAATGGGTGCCATGGGGGAACTCAATTTCTTTCTGGGGATTCAAGTGAAGCAAGTTAAAGATGGCATCTTCATTAGTCAGTCAAAGTATGTTCAAGACATACTCAAAAGATTCAAAATGACTGATTGTAAGATTTCTAAGACACCCATAGCAAGAAACCACTCCCTTGGGCCTGATCTTAAGAGGGAGTGTCTAGATAAACACCTTTACTGGGATATGATTGGGTCTCTTATGTATCTCACAGCTAGCAGGCCTGATATCATGTTTGCCACATGTATTTGTGCAAGATATCAAGCCAACCCCAAGATGTCTCACCTCATCACTGCCAAAAGGATTCTAAGATACCTCAAAGGTGCTTCAACACTTGGTCTTTGGTATCCTAAGAATTCTGACTTCAATCTATATGCTTATACAGATAGTGATTATGGTGGTTGCAATATGACTGCAAAGTCTACATCTGGGGGATGTTAGTTTCTTGGTGGAAGGGTTGTATCATGGCAATGCAAGAAACAATCCTGTGTCTCTGCATCAACTGCTGAAGTTGAATACATTGCTGCTACAAGCTATTGTGCTCAAGTGCTTTGGATTCGGAATCAAATGCTTGACTATGGATTAAACTTCAAGGAGACTCCCATTCACATAGACAACAACAGTGCTATCTCTATCACAGAGAATCCTGTGCAGCACTCAAGGACAAAACAGATCAATATCAGGTATTATTTAATTAGAGATAACTTTGAATAGGGATTAATTAAACTAGTCAAAGTTAACACAAATGAACAATATGCTGATCTGTTTACAAAAGCCTTTGATGAACAAAGATTTAAGTATCTTATACAAGCTATTGGGATGATTAACTTTGTATAGGTTTTTCTTAAAACTAATTCTTATTATTTCATAAAATCTATGTGTCCTAAGTTGTTTAGTTTATCACCTTCATAAGCTCTTGTTTTCTTTGGTTGAAAACCTTTTGAAGTCTTTCCTTAAATTTCTGAAAAAAGTTTTTGATCCTTCGAAAGATATGTTTTTACCATCGGAAGAAACTTATGCCTTCAAAACAAATAACTGCCCAAGTCATTTTCCTTCAGAAGAAATTTCTGAAATATCTTCCGAAGTTTAAAACCTTTCTTAGGCACTTATATGTTTTCAAGGACAATTATCTTCCGAAGCAAATTAACTCTCAGAAGCTTTCTTCTTTTGAACAAAACATCCAAGTTTTAATTCTCTTCCAAAGCAAAATATTTCAAAACTCTTAGGAAAGTCTTCCGAACTTCATTTTGGCTTCGGAAGCTTTTTCATTAAAACTTCCGAAGGCAATTTACCTTCGGAAGCTTTTTGATTTCCAAGAAAACTACCTTTTGAGCAAAAATCAAACTACTTTTTTAGAGGTGGGACCGACATCCGGATTTCAAAGTTTATCCATTTTCATTAACTTTTTCTAAAATCCTTATTATATATAAACCCAACGGTTCCCCCTTTTTTTATCATCTTCATCTTTCCTCCAAACCTAAACCCCAAATTTCTCTCTAAAACTACCTTCATTCATACTTCCTTCATCCCTAAGCTTTCTCAAAATGGCCAACCTTAACCGACGAAATGAACCAGATTTCTCCATGCAGTTACACAGGCAACACAACCAAGTTGCTCTGTTACACTATGAGAAAGATCCACATTTCTCAGAGGTTTGCCGTTTCTTAGCTCTCTCAAACTACTTCACTTCCCTTAACATTGATCCTACTCTGTATGAGGATCATCTGCTTGACTTTTGGAAGACCTGCCAAGAGGTCGTTCTGGATGGGGAGAAGGTACTGTCTGCCATAGTGCAGGGGAGAACAATATTCATCACTCTTGCCATCATCAACAATCATCTTTAGCTATTTGATGAAGAAGGTGAGGTGTTCTTCCCCAAAGAAGCTGTTAACCACTCCTTTGAGCAGATGGGCTATGAGGGAGATTTCATTGTAAAGACCTTCAGAAAAAGGAAGATCTCATCCCAGGGGAAACACCTGCTACATGTGGTTATCCATAGCTTGTCCAACAAGCATGGAGGGTGGGACAGATTTCTGAAGATCTCTCTTTCATAGTTCATAGGATGGTTCAGGGAGTCAAGTTTAGGTACTCTCAATTTGTTTATACAAATCTGCTTGCAAACTTGGACTCCTTAGAATACTACATGTTTCCTAGATATGTTCAATACATTCTTAACTATGAACTGGACTCATAGTTAAGGGAAACATGTAATATTCTTAATTTGGGATAGATGAAGCCTGACATCTTTAAAATCTTGAGGAAGCCAACTGTTGGCTTCTCTGGGGTAGAAATAGCCATTGTCCCAAAAATGTTAGAGCTTATTGCTCAAGGTGACAACCTAGCAGCACCAGCTAGTGTTGAACCCACACCTTTACACCTCAACCACCATAACAACCATAAATCACCCTCACATACCTAAGAAAACTCAAACGAACCCCTACTCAGACTATTTAGTCTGTGCAAGCCCTCGTATACTCACCCATACATGAGGAAGTGGATACTTGAGCTCCTATTTCTCCTAAGGAGGAAACCACTCCCATTACTTCTATGATAGTGCTGAGGTTCCTCATGCTCAGCCTGATGAGCTCGTAAGCCCAAATGCCTTAAGCCTTCACTCTAAGTCTCAAAACTCAAGTGAACAACCTTTAGGGGACTGTTACCATCCCTAGCCTTTAGACTTAAACCAACCCATTCCTAACCTTGACTTCTATACTGATGAAGACTTAGGTTTCAATGAGTACCATGACTCTCTCTTCTTTTCCACTTCTCAAAGAGAGATGAGTGCTTCTGAGTCTCTTATGTCTAGCCCACATCAGTCACCTATCACTGAGGTGGATACTTCTAAACCTGTTCAGGATATCCATATGGAAGAGGTTCTTACTTTTGCAAGTGATTACATCATTCAGACCTCAACCATGGCAACTCAGCCCACTAATACCTCATCTGAGGCTATTAGTGAGCAGAGCAAATCCAGTAGTCAAGAACCTGAAGCTGATGGTGAGAAAGAGGACTTTGGTCCAATCATCTCATCCCCCAATGATTCTTCTGATGAAGATGAGGGGAATTTGAGGCTAAAGGTGAAAAAATTGTCACAAACATGCACCTATTTAGTCTCCAAGGTCAGTCATCTTGAATCTCAGGTGACTACCTTGTAAAACATGGTCAATGATCAGAAACTTGAGATTTCTAATCTCAGGGAACAACTAGCTAGGAGACCTTTAAGAGGAGCTCAACCAGGAACACAAGAACCTGTGAGTGTGATTGACCTAAGTCCTAGCTCACCTATGCAAGAGGGTGATGCTACCAAAAAGGGGGAGAAAGTCATTACAGTTACAGAACCTGGGAGTTCTTCAGGGAGTATGGACATTGAGAACTCACCATCCTCACTTGAAATTGTGCATACTCAATAACTTCCTCAAGTTCATATTGATGTGGACTCCATAGACTCCTACATTCATAGTGTTTTTGGGGAAGGAATACCAAGGGTAATTTCATCTCCACCAACTTCAAATCAAATTATTGGGTGGATGTATGATGAAAACAGAAGAGCACTCATCATTCAAAGAGTTCAAGGGCAACAAGAGGTCTTCAATTTTCAGACCTTGAACTTTTGGATCTTGTCAGCATGCCACTTGTCAACCAAAGCCAATCAGGACAAGCTGACAAGCTGGCTCAAAGAATTCAAGATAGAATCACTGCAGAGTTTAGCTTCAGAAGGAGACTAAGGCAATCAGGCAATGCAATGGTCATCTGGATATTGAGGCTGACCCTAAGATTAGCTTCATAGGGGAAACCTTCACTGAAGGCCCAGTGGTAGAACCTCAGAGCTCTGTCTCACCATCAACTGCTGCAGAAATTCATTCCCTTTATGAGACACCTGCTCATGAAGATGCATCTCAACCTCTCTCTGGCCAGAGCTTGGAAGCTACACCAAGCAATAAAGGCCAAAGCTCTCTCTACCCTCAGTCACAAAGGTTTGTGAGTGACAAAGGGAAAAGAAAAATGACTTTTGAGGAGATTGAGGAGGAGGAGAGAGAGAGGAAAAGGAGGCTAAGGGGAGATGGTTCCTCTATTAGGTCTACAAGGCTCATGGAATCTGCTATCAGGGCTGCCCCTAGGCCAAACACTCAGAATGATGAGTTGAGGGCAGTCAGGATCAACTACTTGCAGACCAGGAACTATGACATAGATAACATCATCTCTCTCCCCTTAGATGAGTTAAATGAACTGGTTGACAAGGAATTGTCAAAGGAAAGAAAGGAGGCAGAGGATGCAAAGCTACTTATTCAGATCAAAGAAGAAAGAAGAAAGAAAAGACTATACAAGCATGTGCCTTCTCTCTCCCCAGTTCAAGAAAGTCCTGTGCAAGAAGATGTGGTGCCACAAGAACCTCAAGTAGACAAAGGAAAAGATAGGATCAACATGATAAACTACCTGAGTGCCACATGCCTCTATCAGGCTGCTGCACTTCTTCCCTTACCCTTTGACTATATTGAGTTTGAGTACCTCAAACAACTTGAACTTGAGATAGTCAAAGAGAGAAAGATCACCAAAAAGAATTTAAGGGAAGAGGCTGCAAAGTCAAGAGCCATCATCTAGAAAAGTATGAAGAAGTCTGCTGATAGGCAGAGGATAATGAGTTTCTTGAAGCTATATGGATTCTTTGAAAGGAGACTTGGTCTGTATCTGTCCACCATGGATGAGCACATCAGAGTGATTAAGCAGAAGATTCAAAGAGGTGAACTTGTTGACTTATACTCCCCACCAAGTCAAGTCCCTCAGGAAGTAAATATTAAGGTTGAACCATTTGAGATAACACAACCTGAATCTCTTGCTGAGCCTTAGCAAGCTTCCACTTCTGATCCACAACAAGGTTCTTTCCCCTCTCAATCTGACCCTGTGAGAAAGGAAAACCTAACTGAGATAGACAAATAAGATCAATCAGGTGTGCAAGCCAGTCTTCTTAGTTAAAAGGTTCAAAGAGGAGAAAAAGGATAGCTTCCAAACCAAAGCAAATGAAGAAGAAGAAAGAAGCATCCATCTCCAAACCTTAGGATGCGTCAGAACATCCAAAGGATGTGCAAATAGAGGATGCTTCACCAACTCCAATTCAAATATCTCCTCTAGCATCAGGAAGACTCATCTTGTCCTGGACATACACTACAAATCCAGAAAGATGGCATGTCATCAGAGATTAGGGTATTGAAAATGTTTACACATGGCAGGATATGTTTACTCTGCCTCCATATGATCTCTTTGACATGAGAAGACACTTTGAGAGTCTGAGTGATCCTGATCATCTCATGAAGAAAGGGATGGTCATTATCCTGATAAGGACTATTAATAACTGATGTCTTCAAGTGTTTTGATAGCATCAGCCTAGGGGGAGTTTGTAAGGATTAAATATAAAGGCTGATGCAACCCAAACACCCAAAGTCTCTCCTGCATGCATGCACAAGTGTACTGAAGTAGAATGCTTTAGAAGTTTCACACCAACATCTGAAAATACACTAACTGTGAAATCTTCCGAAGCCAAGACCAATATCTTCTGAAGCCAAAGATGAAGTCTTTCGAAGGTTCAAAAAGAAAGTCTTCCAAAGCCAACACTTGAAGACAGATTTCTTCCGAAGACTTTTGAACATATGCTTTATCTGATGTACTTTTCATAAAGCTGGACCCCTTTCTATTGCAACTCTGTAAAGTCACCAACTTTCATAAGTTGGTGAAAAGGTCCATGCTTTTGGTAACTGTACATTGAGGTCTTGAGTTTGTAAGTTTCTACTTTATTTACTTTATCCTTTTTGTAATATATTAGGATGTGAGCTATGGCATGTCATACTCACTAGTCAAAAGATAATCTACCTTGTGACTCTACATTTGATTTTGTTTGTTGTCTAGTTAATTGTATCTAGCTAGCCTTCAAAGTATGGCCGGCTTAGGATGTAATATATGTATCTCAAGTACTTGTAACTTTTCTATATGCTTGTAACATTTGTAATAGAACTTGAGAAAACAATATACTGCAATCTTGAAAACCAACTCCTTGTGTGTTTTGCTATCTTGTTCTGTCTCATATTTACTTGTGTTCTTAGTATCATTACAAAAGGTTAACCAGTTCCCAGTTTGATCTGTTAACTATTCTTAGCAACTCTCCTCACCGTGTTGTTGTGTTGTAAGTGCATACACTTCACCGGTGCTGCAAAACCATCATAGGCTTTCTCTGAAAAATTTTCCCAATTGTTCTTTTGTGTTTAAAATTGATACATGATACCCAAAAGCTTTAAGTTATCCTATATAAGGTTTTCTTTTAAATAAAAGTTCATAAGGTGTTTTATTATGTTCTTTGACAATTAATGTACTATTTTGAACATTGCATGTTGTGTTCACTTCTTCAGCCCAAAAGGTGATTGGCAATTATAAATCAGCTAGCATTGTCCTTGCTACTTCAATGAGTGTTTTGTTTCTTCTTTCAGCAACTACATTTTTTATGGAGTTCTTGGTCCACTGAATTGCCTAGCAATGCCTTTATTCCTTCTATGTCATAGTTGATATTCATCTTCTGATGACTTAGATAGCAAACATGTTTTATTGCTTGTGGAGTGCAATATTGTTCATATCCAAAACATAGGTGTTTCCTTTTCTTGATGCTTTAAGAAGGATCCATTCTTCTGGAACTGAAAAACCTGGCTTAAGAATGTAACAATTAGTGTTATCAAACAATGTGGTATAATCTTGATCACAAATTTGAGACACACTCAATAGAATATAATGTAAATTTTCACAATAGTTTACTTTCTCAAATTTGAGCACACCATTTGTTACCATTCCTTCACCAACTACTTTACCTCCCTTCTTATCCCCACCAAATGCCACATATGAAGCATTTTTATGCTTGCGGTCATGGAGAAGAGAATAGTTTCCGGTCATATGCCTGGAACAACCACTGTCAACATATCATTTGTTGTAAGCTCTCCATGATTGTTCCTTCACAAATAAAGAAATCAATTAGAATTGACAACCCAAGCCTTAATGATCTTGGGTTTGCCAACAGTGTCTAAAATTGTTACTCTTTTATAAATAATTCTTGAAGTTTCAGTGTTAATTTTAGTCTTAATTGATTCATTCTTTGTTGTTTGTAGTGAGGATGAATCTGTTAAAGATGAGGTTGTTAAAATTGGTTCTGGTTTCTCACTCTCGTCTTCATTCACCTTATCTTTGTTGCTTTGGTTTTGACAATGAACCTTGATTATTGAAAGTTTCATCATCTTTGGATTTTGAATGAGGTACATGAGTTCCCTTTTTAAAATTATCAAAAAAGCATCATCAACATTGGTTTCTTTATCACTCAAATCCATCCTTTTGTGAGGTGTTTTGGATTGTTGAAATGATGTTCTTTTCTTCAAAGGTTCATAATCAACAGATGTTTTCTCATTTAGTTTTGCTTTGTGTTTTTGTTATTGCTTCTTTGTTTTTGAATCTTCTTTACTTTTATTGGATTGAGAGTCTGAATCACCCTTCTTAGAATGTGACTTCTTTGTGCTTTTTGTCTTGTTTTTCTTGTTGAAATAACATTCCTGAGTTGAATGGTTATTTTTGTTGCAAATTGAACAATGTTTGTTGAAGTAGCAGTTAGAGGTCATGTGATTGTTCATATTGCAAATAGAACAATAGTTACTGAAGTAACAATCTTCAGTATTGTGATTTTTCATATCACACCATTTGTAATACATTTCCTCTGATTCTTCATCAGAATTCACTGCTTTCTTTTTCTTATTCAGCTTTTGAAGCTTCAAATCTTTTTCCAGTTTTTAGTTGATTTTTCCTTCCCTTTCCCGGGCATACTATCAAAAGATTCTTGTTTATCATTTACTGATTTCTGTAGCTTGGAAGACACTATTTTCTGATTTGATTTGTTACTTGATGCTTTTGCCTTCCGTAGATCTTCTACTGATTCAGTATATCTAATCTCTTGCAGATCTGCTATTGAAGAATATTTCTTATTCCGCTGAAGTTCTGCTGATTGTTTCTTCTTTCTCTTTTATACGGAAGATGGGTGTACTTCCTCAGTAGATGTACACTATTCAACTCCTTCAGTTGATGGTTTTTGTTACTGAATGAAGTTCTTGAAGACCTTTATTTAGTTGAGCTATTCTCTTGAAAATAGTCTTCAACTTGTTTCTTTGTTTAGGAGGATATTGCAACTTTGTTTCTTCAACAACTTTAGGAATTATTGTTTCAACAACAACATTCTTACCATTGTTCAGTTGATCAACATCATGTTCATCAGAATCATCCAAGTCATCATACTCATCAAAGTCAAACTCTAAATCATTTTGTTTAACATGATCTGATTCAGAAGACTTAGTTTCACTCACCTAAGTCTCATTCTGATAAACTTGTTAGTTAGATTTTGCTTCAAACTTGGTGCCTGGCACAAAATGATTTGACAAATTATTTGCCATTGTTTCAGATAAAGTTGCGTAATTATTATTTATAGGAGGTGCAACAACAATATATCCCAACCCATACCTGTTCTTTGATTCAATATGAGAATTTAATAATTTCTCATATTGTTGAGATGAAAGTTGAAACTTCTGAAGTTTCACTTCAGTTGATGCATGATCAGCCATGGATTCGGTTAACAAAGTGGTCAGATGCTCAACTTAGGCTTTTAGACTGTAATTTTCTGAAACAAGTTTATCTAAATCCTTTTGTAAAGAGTTAATTTTGATTTGATATAATTTATGTTCTCTAACATGAGATTCATTTAAAATCATTTTTTCTTTTACTTTATCAATCAATTGTTGAGCATGGACTCTATACTTTTCAACTTCCTCAACACATACTTATGAACACAATCTATCTCTTACCTCTAAATGCTCCATGGGTGGAACTTTATTCTCCATGTGTGCCATTTGAGCTTGATTCTCTTCCAGCACTTCCTTCTCATACATGCTCCAGTCACAGGTTTCATCATGAAGTATGATCAGCCCAGATTCTTTAGAATTACTTGGACCTGTTGATGCATTTGTGGCTGGTGGGGATGATTTGGTTATCTGTGGTTTTCTGAAAGATATTTGAGATATAGATTGTTGATGAGGTTGATGTTAATCAAGATGTTGTGGATGTTGTTGATGTTGTCTCAAGTCAGGATTTGATTGTTGATTACATTCTCTGGAGAAATGTCCATAGAGATTGTATTTGAAACATCTTACCTTTGACTTATCAACACCAATCTTTGTTGTTTTACTTGCTACAGCCAAATTTTTATTTCTTCTCAGGTTCTGTTTGGCTCTATATGCAATCATAGCCATTTTCCATTGATGATCCATTTCCTCTACTACATCTGGATGTAGTTCTTCCAAGTCTTGCTGGCAAATGTTGGCAGATGATAAAGTGCTTCCCAAGTAAGCTTGAAAACTTGAACTAAAAGTTGCAAAGGCTGCCTTTTGTTCTTCAGACTCCAGAGTCACAATGATAGGCTCTACTTGGTTGTTGTTAAAGAGGTCTTTGCTGATGATGTAGAGGAATCTCTTCAATCATGAGTTCTTCCTTTTTCTTTTCTAGATTTTCTTTGAGAAGATTTCTTTGAAGGTTTTGATGCATAAAAGCTCAATTCTTCTTCATCTTCACTCAAAGTACAAGAGTTTTCACTATCATTATTAGAAATGAAAGCACTTCTGGCACCTTGTATTTCTTTAAAGTGATAGGGTGTGACATGTATTCTCACATTCTTGTTTCTTGATTTTTCATCCATTTCAAGAGCCTCCACTTTTGCTACTAAGGTATCTAAACCTATGGACACAGTTTGCTTCCAACTTTCGAGAAAAGTATGGAGCATCTTTTTGTTCAATTCCTCGTTAGTGTGTTTCAACTCTGAGATGTTCATCTTTGTTACAAGTTGCATAAATCTATGGAGTTGTTGAGGAATTGATTCACCCTAAATATGATGAAAAGTTTCATATTGTGAGCGAAGTGTGTCCTTCCAAATGCTTTTGATTTCATCACTCCTTTCACAGAGTGCATGAAGAATCTTCCACAAGGAATTGACTGTTTTGTAATTCTCACACCTGATTAATATTTCTTAAGGTAAAGCCATACTAAGCAAGCTGTATGCTTTGATATCAACTTTTACCTTCTTAACATCATCAGGTGACAGATCTTTTGTACTTATGGGTTGATAATTGTCATTATAATCCAGACCAAGAGTGGGAGGAATATAAGGGCCTTCAATAATTGAAATT
Source organism: Flaveria bidentis (assembly GCA_018326385.1). NCBI lineage: Eukaryota > Viridiplantae > Streptophyta > Magnoliopsida > Asterales > Asteraceae > Flaveria > Flaveria bidentis. Next base: position 3,404 of record BJCM01066051.1, on the reverse strand, counting down.
CATAAGTCGGAATCAGTATAATTCATATGATTCTTGAATTTGATTTTCCAAGATTTAAAATATGTTTTTGTTTCTAACTTTGGAGGTTGGTATGATGATCCATCAAAGTTACTCATTTTTAGTTAAAGTCTAAGAGTTTAACTAAACAAAGATTCTTCTTGAGTAATTTACTAATTAGTGACAAAACATAATTAACAATTAAGTAATTGTGGTCACAAATCAGTCAATCCATTTTATGATAATTAATGATCAAATCAAGGATTCGGTTAATGTATTATCAAATTAGAAATTATCAATCAATAACTCAAATCCACTATTCAATTTATGTGAATAATTGCTCTAAGTTTAACGAGTAATGAAATAGTAATCGCTGAAAGGCAATTCTCCTATTTTTATTGTTTTAAGCAAAAATCGATTTGCAGTAAAATGATTTGATCAAAAAACAGTAGTTCTAATCAGAAAAACCGATAGATCTTATGAAATATGCAGACAACTAAACAATTCTAACACTGATAGATCAATCGATCTAAATCAATGAGCACTTGGTTCTGATACCACCTATGAATCCAAGGATCGCTATTAGGAATTATTAGTGTTAGAAAAAGGGAATCAAGCTAATGATTGAGGAATGATCATTAACTGTTGTTTAATTTTTTTATGAACAAATATCAAATCAAGTAAATGTTTGTTATAACGAACACAATAATACGACACAATAAATAAGCAAACAAGATTTGATTCAAAAGTATTTTATTAAAAACTTATTAATGATTATAGATGAATAAAGAATGAATGCAATAAACAATATAAGCTTTGATCATATTAAGGTTGATGATGAATTGATTTGATGGTTGTTAGGGTTTGTGTTTGATTGTGTGAATCGATGTGATGTTTACTGTCGAATTGATTGTATTATGGTTCGACCGTCTGTTCTTTGATGTGAAACCTAGGATCCATATTTATAGAAAATTATTGTTTCTGTTAAGGAAACACCGGATCTCTTGGGATTCAAAATTTTCTTGTTGACTTGTTGACTAGTAACACTTGCATTATTGAAATTACAAGTGTTTGGACTCCGTCGCTACATAGTCTTCTGTAGATGTTTGTTCTTCCGAAGGTATCTTCACTTGAACTTCAGAGCTGGATGTTCATCCACAGAAGATCTTTGGATGACTATTTTTGTAAGAAACATATCTACGGAAGAACAAAATATTCATCCGTAGATATTTCTTACACTTGGTCAAATTTACAAATTGACCAAGTATATTTTTTACCTGTAATCATACATAAATCAACACAAATAAGGGTTAACCTATATACATAATCCATACATCAAAATAATGAATTATAATCATTCATTACAAGTATTGATTAAAGTTCTAAGCCTATACAAAATGATCTAGACATATTGTTCCTAGATCTAACACAATGGAATGTAATGGCATAGATGAGAGAGGGCTACATGCACCCAAAAGTGATGATTCACTTGTCCCCATGTCCATAGGGACCACGTGGCATACAACCTAAATGACTCCCGCCAGATAGCCCCCCTTTTCTCTTTTTCTACAACCTTGTGGACGGATGAAAGAAGGTAATTACAGAACGGGGTAGTGAAGGCTCGTGAAGTAGACAACAATCAAGAGCTTCTAATCCCCCTATTCTATTAGTCAAGCGCTAGCACACCACTTTCTCTAAAGGGGCGTAAGCACTTTACTCACTAGGGGATGGGATTCATTCACTTGCATTCCTGCTAGCAATATAAAAAGCTACAGTCTTAACGCCCCTACTACTTTTGTGTAGCCTTTCCTCGGGATCGTAGAGTCGGGTTCCCTTTTACCCACAACGGAGGAGCCACCCCTACCAGGCAGGCGACCATGAGTCATAACGCCCCTACCACTTTGACATTGACTTATTCACTTGCCAATTGTCAAAATGTGTACGAGATACCATAAGGGCCTTATATCTCTATAGTACCTTTGTCTAAAGCCTCAAATGAAACTTTATATCCAAAACGAAGGAACAAACAAACTAGAAAGTCATTAAAAACTTAATCGAAGAACCATCATTTATTGAAGAAGCTATAGAGTGAATTACAAAAATTAATAGTTTGAAAGGCACGTTGGAATTGATCTGCTACTGGATTTACATTATACGTAACATAATGTAATGCCCCGAATAAAGTCAAAGCGAGCCAATAATAATAATGGGCTTATCCGAGATTATTTAAAGAAAATAAGCAGGTAATGGGGTATGGACCGAGTAGACCTAGCGGGATATGTGTTTGGCGAGTTTAAGGTCCCGGGAACGCTCGGTATATATAAACAGATAAGCTTGAGCAGCTCTTATTTGCAACTCAACACTCAAACCTCTAGAGAGAGAGTAGAGAGAGTAGAGAGAGAAAATGGAGAAGAGGTAAAGATTTAAGGCTTGGTTGATCACGTGATCGAAGATCGGTGTTCATGGGCATCCAAACAACAATAAAACACCAAGAATCCATGTAAGAAACATCATTTAATCGTTCATTTTGATGTAAACCCGGATTCTAGGGCTTGGCTTTTTGAAAGTGGCAAAGATTCACCCAAAACTCATGTTTTTGTGTAAGAAAACATGTAAAAAGCTTAGATATAGCTTATTGGGTGATACAGCAAGGTTTTGGATGTAAAAGATTGAAGTTTTGGGTCAAAAATGGGGTAGTTCGTAATTTTCAGCCCGTTCTGCGAAACTGGGTGTTCATCCAGCGAAATTACGTATTCGTCCAACGAAACTATGGGTCTTCTTGCGAAACTATAGTTTCGCAGGTAGTTTCGCAGACATGATTATCCAATGAAAGTTGGGCGAAACTGGCGGCGAAGATGGCAACGAAACTGGTAGCGAAGATGCCAGCGAAAATGCCAGTGAAACTAGCAGCGAAACTGCCGATCTGGCAGCGAAATTAGCAGCAAAATTAGGCAGAATTAACTCCATTGAGTGTTAACATATCTGCAGGCTATGTAGTGCAACCCTTGCTTTGAAAGCTTGATTGAGAAGCTACTCATCGAGTACAGGTGAGTTTTAGATCCCCTATTTTAAAGGTTTTAAACTAGTTTGGGGCTGGACATGCATACTAAATATACGTTTTAAACGTCCAAGATTTTAAGAGGTTTAAACGGGAAGATCGATTTTCTATAAGGAAATATGCTATGTAAAGTGTTAAAATAAAATTTTTTCACGCTGACCTGGCAGCGCGACCCAAGCCAGGGGCATTGCCCCTTGGACCCCACTAAGGGTTGTTGCCCCTAGGACCCCGCTGTCAGGGGCTGCAACCCCCGAACCCCCACTGTCCCATGGAGGATCGATTATGTTTTATGGTGACTTATGCTTGTTGTGCATGTGTATGTGTTTGTGAATGGATGGTGCATGATGTT
>BJCM01066048.1:0-10556 GCA_018326385.1 Flaveria bidentis | reverse complement strand
TGGGACACGACGGTCAAACACGGCGGTGGAAGACAACGGTGGCGGCAATGGCGGTGGCGGTAGGGGTGGGGCTGCCAGAGGTGGGTAGAGTGGAGAGGTGGGGGTGTTAAAGAAGAAAGAGAGAAGAGGTTGTGAAGATTTCAGAAGACTTTGTTCCACATTTTCTCCGTGCAGACGTCAGGAAGACGTTTTTTAATGAAACGTCTTCCAGAAAACAAACACTCTGCGAAGTAAAAATCTCTTCCCGCGTCTGCGTGCGCGCAGATGAAGAGCCCGCGTCTGCGTGCGCGCAGATGAAGAGGTGGGGAAGAGGTTTTTTCAAAAAACAAACACCCTCTAAGTGTTTTAATCAACAAACCTTGTTGTTGAGAGACATATTGATAGCAGACTGTTGTGATTGTCGTAAATAAATAATGTTGAGTGTTCACCGAGGGGTTGTAGATGTCATTTATCTAACTTTATTATTTTAGGGAAGTGATATTGAGAACATTTTATTTTGATTGTATTAGTATGGTAAAAGTGGTTGCGCCGTTTCTATTGAACCTTTGCTGGTCATTTACGTTGGGTATGTTGTCACCCCTCGTTCGGTCCTGGTGTCATGTACTGAACCCTTTATCCGATGTCATGTCCGGAGGTGACCTCCGTCATCAACTAAATAATAAGCTTTTTATATTATAAAGTCCCACCGGCGTTATTGATCCCCGATCTACGCCTTCATAATGATGTGCAGGGATAGAATGATGGTTTCTCCTTCTTGTATTGTCATCAAAGGTTAGTTTTTGTTTCTAACTTGCAGTTTAGAAAGTTTTGTTCTTTTTAATTGTAATTTGTGATATTTATTCAAGTCAGATGTGCATGAAGTAAAAATTGATTGTTGATATGATCGCCTTTAATCACTCAACTGTTCAATTGCTATCGATGCAGCCTTTCTTGTTTCGAAATGTAACTTTTAGATTTTATCAACCTTGATTTGAACTACTTTGATTCTCTTTCTTAATCTAATATTTGATTATCGTTAAATTTTGACCTTTCTCACATGTTCACATTCTTAAAACTATCTTTCCCTCTATTTTGCAACATTTATTCGGTCTATGATTACACAAACCACATCACCATACCAATCACTTCATATATATATTTTTTAATTTTAACGTGTAAATAGTGAAAAATACCAAACATGTTACGTTCAAAACCAAAATCATTTAAATCATGTTAACAACCTACCCGACCTTAATCATGACAATCTGTCCTCACCTATTAGCAGTATATTGACGTGACCTAAAGGTTTAACACGTAAGTGAATTACCGCGCTTATAATAATCATATAAACTAGACAGAAATACCTCAATTATTCAAAAGATACTTAAATTTTAATACCCCAATCAAACCTCCAAAATTGACAAATTTTGGTACTTTATTCTAGCCCAATAAGTGTTTTCCACCTGTCCAAATCCAATAATAAACAATCCATTATCCAATGAGTCAAATCCCCTGTTTTTCACCCACGGGTTATCAACTTCAAATCTGCAGGCCTATAGCCCAAACACTCGAACTCCACTGTACGGACAATCAAAATCTCTTGTAAGTATACTTAATTTGATACATTGATCTGTTATCATACAGTTTAGATCTTAATTGCAGTTTACAGTTCATCGATAACTAGCTAAATCGTTTCGAGATTGAGGTTTTGTGAGGATCTTCGTTTTTTTAAACCTGAACTCTGTAGTTTGTTTGGATTTCATCGTAGTAATGGTGAATTTACGTGCGACGATTATTTGAAATTGCGATTACACGTAGCATTTTACTATTTTTGGAGATGATTGATGTGGAATTTGCTATGTTGTTTGTAATTTTTGTTTCCGGTTTAATTTGTGAACTTGATGTTATGAATTTAGGACGATGCATTTGAGTTCTGATCTGTATTAGTTTAGAAGTGTGAAGTGATTGACAGATGTGGTGTATGATTTTCATATTGTAAGGTGTAATTTATGTGATGTTGTGATTAATGATTTTTAGGGTTTGGGGGTTTAACATTCAGGGTGATTGCTGGATATGGGGGTTTACCTAAGCACTCCTAAAACTGATAAGACCTCTGAAGATGGTGAGAATGAGAAGCTGAGATATGGAGTGTCGTCCATGCAAGGGTGGCGCACATCAATGGAAGATGCTGTAAGTTACTGATCTTGGCTACATTTTACTTATGTAAACTATAGTTCTAAATGGATTTGCTGCATTATGAAATTTTGAATTTGTTTTTAGTTTTATAGGGGACAAATTGGATATATAAGAAGAAAATAAAGGTCCCCCTAGTATACAAATGTTTAAGTTCCATCACTGTTTTTAACTATAAGCATTGTGGCACTGGTTTGGGATCAAAGGCTGTTGTAAGCTTTGTGATGAAATTAGATTTGACTTCATCTATTTGATGCTTTCTTTTGGTGGCTTATTTGCTTAATGGGTGTTTGAATGTGTGTTTTTGATGTTGTCGTTGCAACTTGAATAATAATATAAATCGGATAATCAGGTGCTTAAAATTAGGGATTAACAACAAATTTTACATATATTGTTTTTCTTACTAAAACCTTTTACTTGCTTCACTGAATCTGATTATTTTGGACTCCATAGTTAGGAAATTATAATGAAAATATCTTTTTGTCACACAAAACCTCAAACCCGCATTCAAACAGCCCCTTAATAGAAGATCATGTTGGTTGAATCCATCAAGAAAGTTACATAGCTTTGTTTCCCTAATAATTTAAAAATCCATACGTCACTTGTTCCAGGAATCATTTGGTTTAGCAATATAACATCATTGCTAATTGCTATGCTCTTTATTTCACTATTTAGAAAAAAAACTCTTTCTATCCCCCTACGACACAACCATCAATAAGATTAAATATTTGATAAATATGTTACTATTGTAAGATTACTCTATACTTTAAATTGGAATCTGTTCGCGCAAGCATCACAATGTGTATATGTTTGATGCCTTTATTTTTGTTTCTAGTTTTTATTGTGAACATACTGACATAGTACACTAGTACTTACTAAGTTTTATATGTGTACACTAGTACTTACTAAGTTTTATATGTGTACACTAGTACTTACTAAGTTTTATATGTGTATATGAGGTGTTGGGTAGCATGCTGCCTTACTTGATTTGGACAACTCCACATCTTTCTTTGGTGTTTATGATGGCCATGGAGGTAAGCTCACATACTAACGTTAATAATTGCATTCTATCTTCCTTTTAATAGGAATCATGGCTTCATTTTAAGTTTTTTTGATATTCCTAGCAAACAAAATAAACTTTTACTACTCAAGTTTACTTTCTTAAATTGCTGCTACAAGCACTCATTTTACTCTTTCCCTGTTCTTTTAGTATTTTTGAAATTTTTATTAGCTTGTTCAGATCTCAATAACTTTTTCTACTTTCTTTCGCTTGATGTGTCATTTCTAAACATGAATTATGAGTTATGGATATATCTTTGACAATAAATCCTATACAAACCTTAACTTACTATAGCGTGTATTGTGATTTGTTGTGTTGCGATTTGTTGTGGATATTTTTGTGCAAAATAGCGCTGATAAGGATTTTCATCTAGAAAAAAAGAAACTTAAACCATTCATACCAGCAATAGTGGCTGGGCATATGCCTTGGCCCATGACTTCAACACTAATTAGTAACTATATTACGAGACGATATAAACATACATTATTAATCGGTACTGACACAAACATTGAGGAATTAATTCACCTAGTATGATGGTATAACTTTGGTAAATTCTAATTTGGAATAATAAAATTATTACATTTGATATTAATTTATGTTTTATGCATCAAGAGGTTTCAAATTTAGACTCTTCGTTGTTTTGAGGCTGTGTATAAACTTTTGTATAACTGGTTTTTAATGACCATGTGACACACTTAATATTGATGTTCTACACTTTTTCTTATGTGATGATCAAATAAGGGAGAACCAGTTAACAATATATATTATTTGAAATTGGAGGTTTATGCGACAAATATCTGTAATGAGATGTGTTAGCTTGCAGGTCAGGCAGTCTCTAAGTTCTGTGCCAAGTTTCTTCACCAACAAGTTCTTAAGCATGAAGCTTATTCTGTTGGTGATATAGGCACTGCTGTCCAGAAATCTTTTCTCAGGTTACTTTTATCTCATTTATACAGCCAGCACTTTAATGATATCACACCCGCACTAGTAGCAGTAGGAGAGTATATTTCATCCTTGGTGTGCTCTTACATTGGTAGGTATTCTTTGGAATTTTTGATTGATTAGACTATATTATAGGTGATTGAATGGGAAGGTTGGAATATCATATTAAAACAGGGTAATATTGTATGTGTCGAACTGGTATGGGTTGGGTTCACTTGAAACACTTTCTGTCCAAAATTTTTGACCTTATAAAGGTCACTGCTCAACATTTGATTAAAGGTTATGTTATTTCACTGATCATTTTTTGAATCTGCCACGTCTAGTTTGTATCATGAATCTATAGCTTCTGCAACTGTACCTTTTTTGTTCTGGAGGATGCGAAGCTTTTTAACAGCAGCAGGTGTTAACTGTTCTGTTTATTATCTGATCATTTTTGTATACTTACGTAGAATGGATGAGATGATGTGTGGACAACGTGGGTGGAGAGAACTAGCTACATTGGGAAATAAAATAGATCAGTTCGGTGGCATGATAGAAGGATTAATATGGTCACCGAGGAGTGGCAATTTAAAAGCAATGGAGGATAGTTGGTCGTCTGAGGAGGTACTTTCTATGTGTGCACCGCATATTAATATGTAATCGAATCATTAGCTGATTGAAGTCAGGTGTAGTTTAGTAACTTCAGATTTATGTTCATAATCAGTTTCCTTGTAACCTCTAACTAGATTATTCAAGTATGATTAGTTTGACCCTAAGACCATTGGTCCATATCCAATGTATGCACCAAAACACCAAATTTGGTGCAACATTATTCACTTTGCCATTTTACACCAAACTTTTATTATTATTAACTATAGTGACTTTAAGTCACAATAATCAGCTTTTGGGGTTTGGGTTAATAGTAAATAAACGTTTATACTGAATTTGGTGAAGAAATAGAATCTTTTCTACACCTTTGTCTCAGATAGGACTCAAACCCACAACCATTTGGATAATCTAGTCAGTGGTTATTATTATTAATCCAAACACCCCCTAAAAGTCCAAAAGCGTATAAAATATGAAAGTGATATTCTCAAACTGTTTGATCATGCTTGGACATGGACTAATTCTTATAATTATATTTTTCAGATGATGTTGCATCTAGGGCTCTTAAATTCTGTTTTTCAATGTTTAATGTAGGGACCACACTCTAATTATGATGGACCAACATGTGGTAGCACCGCTTGCGTTGCAATCATACGTAATAACCAGCTTGTTGTAGCAAATGCTGGTGATTCTCGATGTGTGATATCCCGAAAGGGTCAGGTAATGTTGTTTAAAAATTGCTAAAGTACCTTTTTACCGGATAATTCCCTTTGCTCATATTGGACAAAGCATGTTAATGTATGTTTGGTTGGTTGAAATGGAATTATCAGCAAAGGGAATAGAAAGAGTAGTGGAATAAACAAGGTTATGAAATGGACTGTTAAATTTCATAACCGTGTTTGATTATCCTATAGAAATGGAATGAACATTAACATGATTTGTTATATTTGGTTTACTTTATTTTATAACCTTATATGGTATATCTACTTTATACATTATGATTTAATACAATTATTACATAATCTATGTACATATTATACAAATAATACATAGTTAAAACTCATACAATCTGAAAAAAAAAAGATTATAAGGAATGGCAGTTGTTCTAATGGAAACATATACTTACTACTCTCTAGCTGTTTTTGGGTAAAATATAATTATTTTTAACAGCAATTCCTAGATAATCTAGGACTTCACCACAACCTGCACTATGCAGACATCGAGCGCCCAGCCTCTTGTTTATGAAGTACACCTCTTACCACCAGGATGTGCCCTTGAGGATCACTTAAGTAAAACTAGGTTACATAGTGATTGACTGATTGTTCATTTCATTCCATGATAAATGGAAAGAATCGTATTCCTTCAAGAACCGTCCATTGCATTCCATTAGATAATACAAACAACTTTTATTTTCATTCCAACGGTTTTTCCATTTACTCATGAATATGCAATATACATTTTTATACAGGCTTATAATTTGTCAAAGGATCATAAGCCTGATCTTGCAGTTGAGAAAGAAAGGATATATAAAGCTGGTGGTTTTGTTCAATATGGTCGAGTTAATGGGAGTCTAAACTTGGCTAGAGCTATTGGTACTTCACATATGTTGTTTACTGTTATTATATTATTATTATTTGCATAAATGACTTTTCCTTTACAACCACCATTACTGAATTCTACTTAATTTCTTTTGTGCAGGTGACATGGAGCTCAAAAGGGATACAACACTTCCCCCTGAAGAGCAAATTTTAACCGCTAATCCTGATGTACACACAGTATGTAGCATCATAAGTTGCTTGTAGTGACATAATGGGCTGCTAGTGGGTTGGGTAACACGTAAAAAAAGTCTTTTTGGCATGTGTCAAAACGGGTTGAGTTGACCAAAACACTTTGTCCTTTTTGTTTTATAAATAACTAGGGTCATAGGGTCGACTGTCTAGTTTGATTATGAAAAATATTATAATATAGTGTCTTTGAATAAATGGATTTAGGAGGTCCTATACTTTTATGCGTTAAATATACATTTTACGACTGTTTTAACCCATTTTCTTTATTACTTTAACTCCTCCATTTGACATGTTATTTAATTATATATAATTGGTGTATCTAATATGATTACAAAAGCTTTATTATTTTGATATTAATCTAAGTCTTTAAATTAAATGATTTAGAAGTTTTATGGATTGGCATTTCAGTTTGAGTTCGATTCGTTTGACTCGTTACCTTTTGAGATAAAATTTTACTTTATCCATTTGACCCGTTAGAGATAAAACAAAACCCGAAACAGCCTATTCATAAATAAATGGGCTGAAACTGTCACCTGCCATCCTCTAGTTGCTTGTATTCATTTGGAATATGCAAAGCCTTTAAGTTCAATATTACTTGCTTTTCCCTTTCTTCGTCAATATAGGTTGAGCTTTGCGAGGATGATGATTTTCTTGTTCTTGCTTGTGATGGAATATGGTATTTTCTTATATTCTTAAATTTATTATTATATGTTTTATTTAGGATACATTGCATAAACAGTTGGGGAATATCACAAAATTAGCCATGTTGATCAATAAACTTAGTCAAAATGGCCATTACTTTATTAGTTTGCAAAAAATTAGTTTGACTTCTTGTAAATAATGAAAATCTAGTACAAACAAATGGGACAAGTGATAAGTTTACATTAGTTTTTCGTTATTTAAAAAAGCCGAACCTTAATTTTTGCAAAATAAGAGAGTCAATGACCATTTTGGTAAGAGTGGTCTCTGGCAAGTAAAGATCCCTCTTGCGCAAGGATCTCCTGTGCCAGGCAATGTAAGAGTATGGAGCAAAGAATGACACATGATATGTTCTCATCTAATTGGAGTGAATCATTTGAAAAACTTTCTGCTTAAAAAAAAGATAGAAGGGCAACTACAGACTCCGTTCCTTATCGATTCGTTTATGAACATTTTGGTAAGTTTGTTGGCTGCTAATATTGTGATATTCCCTAAAAGGGTGCCAAACTCCTCGAATTTCCATTCTAGGAAACCAAATATTTAGTCCAAAAAAAGCCAACAAATTTTATAACTTCACATATTATACAGGGATTGCATGTCAAGCCAGCAACTGGTAGACTTTGTTCTTGAACAATTAAAAACCGTAAGTCCATCAACACTTCATTATACCATTTATCGATTTCCAATCTGAAATTCATTTTTTATCCTTTTTTTTTACTTTTATTTTCAGTTTTTGATATTCTTATTACAGAAACTGTTTAGTTCATCAACATTTTAGTTTTATAAAACACTCGGAGCATGTTATTACAGCCTCAAATAATGAAAACATATCCAAACTTACGACATCGTTTTATTACAGCTTATTATAATTATTCACGAATGATGATGCAGGAAAGTAAGCTCTCAGTAGTATGTGAGAAGGTGTTTGATAGGTGTTTGGCACCCGCTTCTGGTGGCGAAGGGTGTGACAATATGACTATGATCTTGGTTCAGTTCAAGAAACCCAAATCTGGCCCGTCCACTTCACAATCGTCGGATTCATCTAAAGATCAAGAAGTACCCGGATCAGACTAGCGCTAATCTTTCTAACTCCACATGTTTTTTTGGGTAAATGTTGGTCTCTTTTATATACTCGATACATAAAAAGTGTGTGTAAATAAAATCAAGTACACTTTAACCTACTCCAGTGACCTGTTTTACGATGTCTGTCACTAAATCTTCAGAATTGATTATCATCTTTCTTATATAGTCATATCATCGTTTTGTTTAACTTTAATTGTTTCTATTTTTCTTTAATTCATTTTTATGTCAATTAAGATGTCCTAAATGAGTTTAGTTATGTTATGCAAATTGTGTTTTATATGTTTGCTTTATTTATCTTTTAGTGGTATTATTCATAAAATTGAGTGTTTGTTTATTTCTTTTTAATTATTAAATTTATAATTGTTTTAATTAAATTACTAAAATAGTCTCCGTAAGGGTAAAAGTATCAAAATACTCTCACATGCCTTTCACATGATTGTGATTTAACTCTTTCATTTAACGGAAAATGAAGATATGTTACAAACCTAAAACTTGAAGGATGTTTTGTGTATTTTTTGAATATTAAAAACTTAATTCATAATTACCTAAACGCATAAATGATAAAATTTATAATTTACTTTATTATATATTATAGTGTAAATAAATTTAAAATCGTTGAAGAGCTCATATATTATGTTGTTATAACATCATGTCTATTGTGTATCCGGGATGTAACATGTTAGTTCTCGGGATAATTGTTTTAAAACAAAAAACTCAAATATCATTTAAAATTAGTCTTAAATTTATACGTTTGATGACCAGAAAATTTTAACCCTAAACTAATTATTAATAAACCTTTTCCCGAAACACCTCTGATGGTGCTGACCCACAAGTCCTTTTATATTTTATTACAAATATAAATATATAAATATTATTCAATGGTTAGACGGCCAAGCTAAAAATAATAAATTAAATTCACCTAAACCAATGTTTTTAAAATCGGATCGGATAGTGAATCGAATGTTTTACTGGTTCACTGGCCGGACCGGTTATGAGAACCGGATAAAATATTAATTATCTAATGAATATATGTAAAAAATGATTTAAAGTTTTAAAAATATATTAAAAAAACGATCCAACCGGTCCAACTCCCTGTTCGACCGGGTCCAACCATGGACTTGGGATAAACCGGCCGGTTCAATGCATCCAAACGAACTACCCTGATCGGATCGGTAGTTACGGCGAATCGCGCTTGAAACTGTCGGATCGACCGGTCTGATCCGACCCTCGCAACAATGACCTAAACTAGGTTCCTGTCATGTCAATTTAAAAAAGCGGAGGATCTTCATTTAGGAAAAAAATAATACGGTTAGATTTTGTTTTTGTTCTAAACTAGAAGTTACTAATCCAAACAAAAAACCGTTTGTTAAAAATTAAAAGGTGTCTAAGCGATACGATTGGAAACACGACACACCTATGCACACAAAATGATAAAACATTTGAACAATCAATTAGTGAAATATCATATAGATTTCAAGTTTTAATATGTATAAGATAATTTTTTTTTTGAGAATTCAGTTAAACAAAAATTTGATTACTTACATAATTAGATTTTCACTTTTTGTTGTTTTAAAAATTTAGTAAATTAGTTTGTAACTAAGAGTCTTCACAATACAACTCTCATTCCTGTAACATCTCGTATTTTTTTGTTAACTAAAAGTTAACTTTCGTTTATTCTTATAGGGTTCATTGTTGTCATTTATAAAACTTATGAATTATGCATGCTTATTTTTTTATTTGTCTTTAATTTTTCAAAAGTGATAATAAAACTAAAAATTATAATAATAATAATAATAATAATAATAATAATAATAATGATAATAATAATAATAATATTAATGATATTAAAAATAGTAATAATAATAATAATAATAATATTGTTAATAATAATAAAGAAATTGTATAATCACTAAACTTATTAAAGTTTTAAAACTTTAAGTAATTAAAGTTGGGGGAGGGGGGGGGTTAATGTCAATTTAGAAACTTTAATATTAAAGTTTGTACATAAAATGCTAACTGTTAAAACCATAGGGACCAAACATGTAAATTTCAGAATCCAACCCCCCACTCTATTTTTCCTCCCCGCAAATCCGGCGAAGCGCCGGTGGGTACTCCGGCCAAGTCCGGCGATGGCCAAAACACTTGTTTTTCGACCCAAAACCGCTCCCGAATCTTTTTAGAGGATGATTCGAACCGTTGAGCATCGATTAACCGCAATTAAGTGCCCG
>BJCM01066038.1:0-18869 GCA_018326385.1 Flaveria bidentis | reverse complement strand
GAGTAGTGTCACTTGAAGCTTACATCTTGCTTGGTGTGAATTATTTCTTATAAAATCTCTTACAATACAGCTTTCAAAACTTTTTCTATAAAGAAACTTCATATATTTCAAAGCTTTTAAATGATTGGTGAATTCTCTTAAAATACAGTGAACTAATGTGTACACGGTGTGGAACAGTGTGGCAACTGGATAAACTACAACTACAACATGGTTTTTTAGCACTAGAATTTTGTTTCTAAAGCAAGTATTTTAAGCAAGTATGTTACAACCAATGCGACTTGCGACCAATGTGAGTAACAATTTTAAGCTAGATTCATTAGAGATAAAATAAATCTAGCATTGTACTTAAATTAAGCCGACGTATGATTACAAATTAAAGTTAAGAAAACCCTTGTGTTCATAGTTGTGTGCTTATTGATTGTTTATTATTTACCGTTTTATTCTTCCACTGCCACATCACTTTGATGTTTTTTAGCCAAGTAGTATCATAGCAGGTTTCGGAATTTTTTTTATCTTATGTACAATTCAGATCTGAGCCTTTATTCTTGTTTTTCTTGTCTTTGAAGTTCGGTCAGATTCCACATAGTGCGTTTTAAGCTAAGAGATTTCAGTTTTCAAAAGGGGTTATGAGCACTAAAAACATACACATTCACTTTAGTATGGTTGTGTTTGTTTCATAAAAGTACCATATATTTGCAAGATACTATCAACACGAATTAAACTCCTTGTTGTAATTGTTCTTGATATTTGTAGGCTGTTATGAGTAGTGTCACTTGAAGCTTACATCTTGCTTGGTGTGGATTATTTCTTATAAAATCTCTTACAATACAGCTTTCAAAGCTTTTTCTATAAAGAAACTCCATATATTTCAAAGCTTTTAAATGATTGGTGAATTCTCTTAAAATACAGTGAACTAATGTGTACACGGTGTGGAACAGTGTGGCAACTGGATAAACTACAACTACAACATGGTTTTTTAGCACTAGAATTTTGTTTCTAAAGCAAGTATTTCTGATATTAAAAAAGTATTTTATGTGATTTTCTGACTAAAATAGATGTATAGATTGATTCATTCTTCAACTTTCAAAATGAAAATTGTGAACAAAGAGAATGAATATAACCCACTGAAATGCGAAACAGCAGAAAATTTTACATGGAAATGAACTACTAGCATTATTGAAGTTGAAACAACCACAACCTTACTACGACTTTGAGTGACTGAAAATGCCAAACCCATTCGTTACAAACTAATCTCCATGATTGATCACTGTTCGTTGTATTCTGTCAATCTGTTGGTTGGGGGCGACAGTGGTGTGAGAAGCGTTCAAGTCAAATTACAGGTTGTTTCAGATACAAAGAAAATTACACAACAAACTTATTACAACAAATACAAGTGACTAACTGGGACACAAAGTGGAACACACAAGCTGCAGGGATAAACTTATATATCGTGGACTTGGCTATAAAACACACAATCAAAATACTCTATATTTTCAGGTTTAATGAACAGTGTGTGCACTATCAAAATTCCAGCCATGAAGCGAAACTCGTGGTGTGACACCTTTTGGTACTTCAAATGAAATTGTGACTGCCATCTCCTCACCGGGAACCAATGAAAAATAATTATCTGAATAATGAACCGGAAGAATTCGAGTGTCTTCACCCTTTTTATGATCCTGATTAGTAGAATGAACCGAGAAATTAAGAAAAAAAGCAACCCCGACGTCAGTCCCATTTATTTCAGAAACTCTGCTATTGTTTTCTACTCTTGAAAATCGGTTGTAGAACTTCTGCAGTAAACCAGTTTGAGGTTTTATGGAATCAGATGAACTCAAGTCAAAGTCAAAGTGAAAACAACCGTCATCATATTTTTCAATGAAGTTGTTCTTGTAGAGTGAACTATTGTTGTCCGGTTTCTTTGATGTGTTCTTTACGTTGACACGAACTCTATAAGTTGACCCGCTTATGGAGATGTCAGAAGTCATCTTGAGGGGTACTTTCTTCTTTCTGTATGGTTCCAGTAGCTTATAATCACCATCAGGTAGATGTAGCCAGTAAAAATTCCTTGAGATTATATGGAAATCTGACATTTTATAAAGTTTTAGAAGAAGAAAATAGACAGGTTTAGGATTTGACGACTTCGGGTATTTCATCTCAAACATTGATTCTGTTTTCTTCGGCAGCACCGAGAGATTTTCAGTAACTTCATAGTAAGGACATGTTCCTTCAAGATCCCACACAGACACCTCAATTGCCACATCAGATAGTTGACTTGATGTGGTGTTAACCACCTGGATTTGATTATGTGTTAATGAATAGTGAAATCATAACATGATTAGAAAATGACCGATTTACCTCTATGAAATAAGTTTCCAGGTTTAATTGGACGTGTATCGGTTCTGCAGCATGGCGACAGCCATAAAATCCAGCTGTTTGGTCATGAAGATGATCATAAAATTGGCCACGTAGACCAGTCCAAGGATTTTGCGTTTTCCAGATCAGCACACCTGTGTATTTAGTCCACATTCGTGATGTCCATCCCTCTAATAACGCTCTATATTGAGTATAGTTAACTAATTGTGCCTGTCAACAATTTAAAGCAACACAAAATGTGAATCAAAGTGAACAATGAAAAGTAAAGGTAGCAATTTCAACATGCTAAATTATTAATACTTCATTTTGGGTTCTCTTATCTCACATGGTCAAATATAAAATCTAGTTGAAAGGAAAACCGGTAAATTGGGTCAAATGGGCTGAAAGCTGCACCCCCTCTCTCTCTCTCTCTCTCTCTCTCTCTCTCTCTATCTCTCTCTCCAGCCCATCATCTACTTTTATTGCACACAACCTACGATATCGTTTTTTATTCAACGTATACGATTATATTGAAATATTATTGTTTTTGTAACATTATTAACACATTGTTTGTAATGTTTGTCTAGACTGGACAATAATGTGTTTGTCCGTCAACCAGACCTGGCCCGTTTTGACCCAAGCTAAAGGACAGCCCGTTTCAAACCGAACCTGTTAGATACCCCACCCATCTTGCCAGCTGTTTTAAAAAGCAAATGAACATGGCATACCTTGAGACAAAAATCATCAAGATCCTTTGGTTCACCATAGAGTAGTATCTGATCATGAACCAAATCTGGTTTAGAGTAAGGAATGTATTTATGGTAAACCCATATAGGGTTTGGGACTTCATCTACATATCCACTAGGTAACTTGTTAAATAAAGGAATCACCCATCCTTCTGGAGGCATTGTTGCTCTTATAGTAGCAGCAACTGGCATTCCCACATTACCGACTTCAGGATTAAACCCATATTTATAATAATCATCTTTGAAAAAGTCCTCAGGTTTCTGAATCTCATAAGGTCCATCAGTCCATCCACCCTGTGAATCTGCAAATCCTTCCCACAATGACCCTTTTATGTAAACTCTTGTTCCATCTAGATACTGACTGGGATCCATTATCGTCAGAGTCGTTTCTTCCTTTGACTTATCAATCTCGTTGACTTTTTGAAAGAACGGATGAAGTTTCAGATCATTTGTCAAAGCATCATTGATGTCATTTGGTGGTATTTGTTCGTTTCCTCCAACCCATAGAGCAAGACTAGGATGATTTCTCAGAAGTTTGACGGTGTCCCGTGCACAATACAAGAAAAGTTCATGATCCAATGGGCCATTTGGGTTGGAGACTGGGTCACCTCTACCATCAACATCTCCAGTGATCCAAAATTCTTGCCAAACCTACAAAAATATATAACATCACTGAGCATAGATATACTTGAGAATATCTTATTTAATTTGTTACAGAAAAAAGAAAATATTATTCCCTGTATATTAGATAGAACTTTTAAGCAAAACAGGTAGGGTGCCAAAATGGGAGGGTCAGGCGGGTTAACCCAAAACACTTTTTGTGTATTTTCTTTATTATTAATGACTTAAATATGATTGCAACAACTAAATTGTTGTAGTTATCAATTCTTTGAATAAAATGATTTAGGATATTTTATTGCATTAAAGTTTCATTGTGGCAGACTGTTCATTGTTTGGACCATTCAATTGTTTCCCTCTTAGCTAATTTTGTGTCTTCCCATTTGAAGCCTTAGAGATAATAACGTAAATAAATCGACTCCTCCATGAGTAAATATGTCATATTGGCATTGGTCAAGAGGTTTGCATTTAGAAATTATAACTTTCCCTATGGATTTCTCCCCTGTCGTAAATAGGGGCAATAGCGACCGCTATAGCGCGCTATGTAGCGTAGCGCCCCTCCCTCGCTATTTGTAAATAATGACTGCATAGCGGAATTTTTTATTTTATTTATTTGTTATTTTTGGTAA
This sequence comes from Flaveria bidentis, assembly GCA_018326385.1. Lineage (NCBI taxonomy): Eukaryota > Viridiplantae > Streptophyta > Magnoliopsida > Asterales > Asteraceae > Flaveria > Flaveria bidentis. Next base: position 14,524 of record BJCM01066038.1, on the reverse strand, counting down.
ATATGAGATTTAGTGATTAGAAATAGAGTGTTTTAGCTATTTTGGGGGGTGTTTGCTTAGATTTCCTACTACTTTATTGCTAAACATGCTTATTTATTGAATGTAAAACATTCTTACATTTTCTGTTATTCACTACATAGCATATAGGTGGCTTGTTGTTATTTACTACCATTTTCTGTTGACAACTATGGATTTCTCTTTTTCAAGTAGTTTAAGATGAAAAGTTATTAAAGTTAGTCAGATGCACAAATATTTTAGTTTAAACAACCCTTAGAATGAGACTTACCAGTAAACCATAAATATCACAGTAATGATAAAAATCAGGTCTCTCAGCTATTCCACCACCCCAACAGCGCATCATATTAAAGTTCATATCTGCATGAAACTTAATGTCTGTTTGGTAACGCTTTTTAGAAAGCCGAAGCAAACCATCAGATAATATCCAGTTTCCACCTCGAATAAATATAGGCTCTCCATTCACCTTAAACAGCCTACAAAAAGAACCAATAGGAAGAGGTAAAGACGACAAAATGGGTTGGGTTGGGACTTGGGCAGTCAAGTACTGGGTCAAAAGGGTAATTGTTTCTGGTATGGGTTGACTTGGACCAAATTAGTTTGTCACAAAATAAAAGATAAAAGATAAAAGAAAAAGATTCGGGGTGGCATGTCTGATTATAGAACTTATGTTATTTTGATAGTCATCTTTTCTAGTTTAACAAGTTGAATACGATTCGTACCTTCCACCAGTAGCACTATCAATTTCACTGTGAATTTTACGGAACCCGAAATGATGGCCCCATGCATCAGATTCTCCATAGCCATCAACTTGAACAGTAATTTCAACATTGTAAAGAGATTGCTTGCCCATACCGTTTGGCCACCACAAATTTGGCTTGTAGAAAAAAAGCTGCAATCATAAATCATCAACAATTCAAACGAACATGAGTGTTGCCGTTAAAATAATAAAGTAATCACAAAGATTCTGACATTAAAAAATTCACCTTTGGAAATGTAAATTGAACATGTGATCTGGCAGGAATTGACAATTGTTTTGTCTGAAGATTTTCAACTAAAACGGTACTTCCTTCGAGTTCGGTTGACACTTGAATGCTTAAGGAACAATCAGCAGCCTTACCACTTCTATTTACTAATTCTGTTGTAGCATGCAAATAAACCGTCTTGTAACCGTCAAAGAACGATGAAACCAAATGAGGATCTACAATCTTTACTGGCTGCAATGTTGTAATGAAAGCTCTAAGCAAGAATCAAATATTTAATGCAGCCATCACATGTAAGGTGAAAGCAATTGGGCGTGGACTCACCCCAGCAACAGTGACAGAGACCTCATCCCAAATGCCAGTGTTCCTATCCCTGTAAAAAAGTTATACCAAAAAGAGTGAGAATTGATAAATAACTCCCTTTAATATAAAATTATAATTTGGGAAAGGAATCAGAGAAGGTATAGTATGTGGTCGTCCAAATATCAGGAAATAAAAGGAAAAACTCAAACTATAATAACAAAATAAAAAAATGACAACTGAAATAACATGACCTTACAGTGAAATAAACAACTTCAAAAACTATTATTGCAGAAGCAAATTTCTTTTACTAGTTTTGATCACTCACAAAATTGATGTGTTTACCTGATGGGAGCCATCCAATCCCACCCCTGAACATATTGTGTGGCAACATCTTTCCCAATCTGGTATGACACATTAGGTTAGTAGCATGAGTTTAAAATAAGGGAAATAGTGAACATGCATATATGTATATGCTAAAGGTGGAAAACATGTGGGCTGATTTAGATTGCTAAACGAGTCAAATTGGGTTCGGGCCATTTTCTTACCTCATGATCACCGCCTTGGCCTCCCTGAGGAGGAATTGTACCAGGATGATCAGGTGGATGAACAAGAACTGCAAGCATATTATGACCATCAGGATTAAGGAAATCAGTCACATCAACTGAATGCCTACGAAACATCCCCTTTGGCAGCACGGTTTCGTGTCCATTCATATATACTTCAGCAGAGTAATTGATTCCCCCAAAATTTAGATCAACATGCTGATCAGTTGACTGAAAAACATTCAACACAAGGAAAATAATTGCTTAGTTGGGATTAATCTCTGAAAAACATCCATTTTGACTGATACTAAACTACTAATATTAATTAAAGTTCAATGATTAATTGAAAAACTAGTATATTTACTTGAATAGAATTAATTATTGTTCACAGAGAATAATAAATGGAAAGCATCATATTTGGCATTTCTTCGGCTTACATTTACCGGAAATTTATTTGCATTCAGAAAATGAATTAAAAATAACTTTATTGATGTGCCATGCCATCTACTAATAAAAAGAACAAGCTAAAAACACATGTAAAATACTTCTGAGTGAATGTGGGAAGTACCAGCTTACAGTCAAAAGTTGTGAAAAACCAGAAAGTGTAGTATTCTCGCCCTGAATCACCAATGTCCATAATTGCTTCATTATTCAACCCATAGAAAGGATCTGGAATGAGGTTGTTCTTTACAAGGGTCGCCAAAACACTGCCAATGCATGCAATACAATGATTAGATGACATGTCTTATTTAAGCACTTGCAGCATCTCAAATTTACCCATTTTAATTTATACCTATACACGTGCTACACTTTTAAACTTGATTACATCCATTTTGACTGATACTAAATGGTTGTGGTCCTTTAAATTAACCAGCTTAGCATAATTCATCTGCACATTGCATAAAGTGGTACATAAATTGTGCCCCGCCCATGGATCTTGCTTGAAGATAAAACACATACATCAAGGTGTCAAATAATCTTCAAATACTATTGGTCTGATTATCACAATTTAGTGAACAAACTTTCCTCCAGTTCTTATTCAAATTTACATATCATCATATCAACCATGTAATCAGCTAGTTCCAACATTGATTATGTACGGTTCCATGGTATATAACTACTCAAAATTAAGCATTATGTAAATTATGTCATCTTATTAGTTCATGTGTGAAAATGGTTCCACAAGGGGAAACACATGAATTTTAAGCCAAAAGACACCACATGAAGAATATAAATCAGATCACGCATATCACACCTCCTTTAAAAAAACAATTATTAGTGTCCATATATTTCCTTAGAAAAAGTCATTCAAAATGTTTTTTGTTTAATTTCTCATTTCTATTCATCCTCTCATCATGAAAGATGAGGCTTATGAAATGAAAATGAGAGACGAAATGAACAGACCAAATAAATGGAATTTAAAATTTCCAACAACAATTTCTAAAATGCCACAATGAATACTAGCCATGTAGTAGAGAATCTTCCCAACAATCTTTTTATTGTCTCCATGGGAGTCTAGGAACAAAGCGTTAATCCTAATCACCAAAAGTTTAAGTTGCAACTCACCACACTAATTATTGCATTGATGCTCATTAAATGAAAATATGATTTCTTTTTGAGGGTCATCATGCAACGGTCAAGATCATGTGACATTCTCCAGTTCTAGAAAATCTTCACATGATAGAAATGGCAATTAAAGGTGGCAAGTGGAAGATTAATATTCCCAGTGTAGGAGTCAAACAGGATTAAGACCTTAAAAATGAATTGGATTCTCTGAATCTAAATGAAGTATCTCAATATTCAAATCTGTCATAGAATTGTTAGTAGATAATGTCTACCCAAATCTTCGATTTATGTTCATGAAATCCATATTTGCAATTCAGTTTAACTAAGAAGCATCAGTTTCAACTTTGGCAGGTTATTTAAAACAACACCATGATGCCAATTTGATGTCTAGTTATTCAGTTCCTTCAGTTAATCTTTGCTTACATAAATAATTGCAAAGGCCACACTTTACCCATAGTTTAATACACCCACTTGCTAAAATAAACATTCTCTCAATCTAATAACCACAAATTTTGGAATCTTGTGAACCATTATCCACTTTCAAGATCATTAATAATCATTACCATAATATGATTTTGATTAAAACTTCACCAGAAAGAAACACCTTTGTTGCACAAATTGGCATCATAAATCAGAAGTTCTTTGCGACCCAGAATCAAAAACATCACAACAAAACCTAAATTAACAAACTTTAAGCTGAACCTGCCCAAATTAGAAAGATAAAAGAGAAACAGAGTGGCTAAATTCCATACGTTCCAGGAACCACCGCAGGCACCCACGGAGCACCGTCGGAAGACGGAGGATTAGTGGTCGTCAGCTGAACTCCGGTGAGTTGAACGTCGGTGGATCTTGCAGCCACCCATCCATCCTCTAACACCTTCTTCACCATTTTTGACGTTCAATAGCAGCAGCTGCAGACTGTTATTGATGCATATATAAACCCTAATAGTACTTATTTACTGTGATTCACCTGCAGAATGAAATGCAGGTGTAAAAGTTCCATATTTGGGGTTTTAAGCAAGTTTATCTTCGGTTGATTTTTTGTCTGTATTTGCTTTGCTGTCAAGGTGATTACTTGGACGGAGCATTTAAACATTGTTGATGGTGGTTGTGGAGGTTCAATCACAACATTATTATTATTATTAAAATTATTATTATTAAAATTATTATTATTAAAATTATTATTATTATTATTTATTAACATAAATAAACATTCCCCTTTTTGGTAAATCTTGGTGATTGTATCTTTAGAAATATAATAACCACTTTCACTAGTGTGTAATCCGTATGGGGAATTTGAATTGTATTTTTTAATTATGATATATTTTATATATTAAGATCCAGAGAAAATTAGAACAATGTAAATGGTATATATTATGTCTTAATAAACCATTGAGAAAGAGCAATTCTAACGATAAAATGTAAAGTAGGAGAACAATTAAGACGTAAGTATTTATATAGCAAGGACTCAATGATGTGTTATATCTTAGTCTATGTTAATAACATCATTACTTTTTTATAGATTTGATATGCCACTTTTATTCAAAGTTTGTGCTTAGGGATTTAAGCACTATGTCATTTTGAGATTGCTGGCTAACTTTTTAGATGATGTTTTACATCTTTTCTAGGACCACTTGATCTATGATACTAGATCTGCTAAGTGCTAACTTTATCTACTTTAGTCTTATCTACCAGACAACTTTCTCATCATACTACTATGTCGTTGCACTATCTTGTCTTGACAGTGTTTGAAATAGCCTATACAATTAGTAAGGTTTCTTAGTTTCTTTAGAAACCATTGGTCGTCACTAGATTGATGTCAAGCGTATTCTACCGTATCTTAAGGGTACTCTCACTCCAAGGTTGATTATTCGCCATTCTAATAGTCTTGCATTGCATGCATATTCTGATGTTGATTGGGCGGAATTCCCTGATGGGTCATTAGTCTGCTATCGGTTATTATATTTTTTTTGGACCCAACCAAATCAATGGGAGTTTCAAGAAACAGTATATTGTCGCATGTTTTACAAATGAGGCTAAGTATTGTGTTCTTGCTCATACAACTTACTAGATTTTTTGAATTAAATATGTTTTACAAAATTTACATATTAATCTTCTATGCCCACCTACTATATGGTGTAATAACATTAGTACCACCTATCTAGCAGTCAATCTAGTGTTACACAAACACATGAAATATCTTGAGATTGATCTAAGTAACATGGTCATCGCTCAAACTCTTAATGTTTGTTATGTACCAACTAATGTTTGACTAGCAGATATATTGATCAAAGGGTTGTCATCTACTCCTTTTGACACTCTTCAGTCAAAGTTGTACGTTGTTGCACCTCCTTCAACTTAAATGGGGCATATTACACAGTAGTTAGCTAACTACAACTGTTAGAGTTAGTTGCATTTGTTATGTTTTAGTTATGGTAGGTAATTATCAATGATTAGGCATTATGTTTGTGTATGGGTACCTTAAATTGTACATATTTTGCTTACTATTAAGTTTATGACTACCTTACATACTACTTATAAGCTCCATCAATATATGCTTCCAAAACAGTTTTAAGAGTATGGCTTTCACCATCAATATAGCATGGCAATAGGTTCAAGTCGACTATTTGTAAATCTTTATTGGGAAACTCCACAAGTATAATCAGTTTGTCATCCTTCAATGCAATTTTACCTTTGATGAAAAGGAATAAACTTGATGTATTGAGAATCCTTTAATTCTATAACTGATATGTAGAGGAAAGGCCATAAAGAACACTTTAAAACACCTATTATAAGGCCTCCTAGTGAACAACTAGTAAACACCATTTGATTATATCCTCATATGATCCATTATAAGGCTTCCACTAAGCTTGAAACTTCCATCGTTGCACATGTTTCACTACAAAATAACATATGTAGTAATTATTATTATCACATAGTAATCACTTACTCAATAAATGATTATAAATCCTCTACATTATCCATATGTATGACCTTAAGGATCAACTTGGGTAGTAATACTTATCTTATGTTGATGCTATACTGCATAAATCCCAACAACTAAGGTTCCATGTGTGCTAATACTTGTTTTATCCAAAACATTAATAGTAGGTATTTTCTCCACCATAAGCTCTCCAAATGCAATTTACTAAAGAATATGTTTCAAAGGTTTTTGTTTCTTCACTATGTACTTTTTGTGATACTATGAATCAAGAAGATGCAAATATAAAAAGGCAATACAAGAAATGCACAAATAGAAACACAATAAAGGTAGCCAAATTGGATGGCTGTAAATGAGTATGCAAATATATGTGGATATTTGATTGAGAGGAAAATAAGGGGAGGGAAATATGCAATCTTAATACTCCCCCTCAAGGTGGAGCATGTAGATTCTGCATGCCCATCTTGACTAGAAGGCACTCAAGTTGTTTATCCTCCGAAGCCTTTGTGAGAAGATCGACTATTTGTGTCTTTGTGTCAACGTAAAGTGGCTTGATTTCCTGTAACTCAACTCGTTCCCTGACAAAGTAACAGTCATTTTCGACGTGTTTTGTTCATTCGTGAAAGACCGGGTTATTAGTAATATGTCTTGCCATTTTGTTATCATATAAGAGAGGTGTAGAGTTGTGTTGTCTTGTTTCTAGTCCTTCTAACAACCAACACATCCACAAGATTTCACTAGTGGCGTTGGCCATGGCATGATATTCTGCTTCAGCCGAGGAGTGGGTAATGACTAATTGCTTCTTTGATTTCCATGAGATAGGAGCTCCCCCAAAAGGACATATCCTGTTCTAGACATTCGAGTGAGTGAGAATCCCATCCGGTCCGCATCACAGTATGCTACCAAATCCATTCCGCCGTCTTTCGAGAAGAAAATACCTTGTCCAGGAGTTGCCTTTAGATAGCAAAGAACTCTCATGGTTGTCTCTATGTGTTTCTGTCGAGGGTCCGAGACGAACTGGCTTAGGACGTTTACCGAGTAGGCAAGATCTGGTCTTGTGGCTTGGAGGTAGAGTAGTTGGCCAACTAGTCTTCGATATTTACTAGCATCGACGCAGACGTCCTCTTCTCCTCTATCGAGTTTCACATTCTGCTCCATTAGGAAAGTGCATGGTCTACATCCTAGCATTCCAATATCTTCAAGGATGTCAAGGGTGTATTTTCGTTGACTTAGCACTATCCCGTCTTTAGTTCGAGCGACTTCTATCCCGAGAAAATTATTTAGTGATCCGAGATCTTTGATGCTAAACTTGTCATTCACGAACTTCTTTGTTTCTTTGATTTTGTTTTCATCATTTCCTGTCATAATGGTGTCGTCTATGTATATAAGAGAGGTGACAAAGACACTTCCTTCCTTGTATATAAAGAGTGAGTGGTCCGCAGCGGATTGGTTGTAAATTGAGTTCCAAAAGGACCGATGTAAATTTTTGATACCAATTTCTTAAGGCCTACTTCAACCCATATAGTGGATTTCCTTAGTCTACACACCTTTGTTCCTCCCCCTTTATCATAACCTTGTGGTATTTGCATGTAACTCTTCATGTAAGTCACCATTCAAGAACACATTGTTCACCTCATGTTGATGAATACTCTAATCTTTTTTATGGTGACAGCAATGAGACTTCTTACGGTCACCAACTTTGCTACGGGGGCAAACGTGTCATGGTAATCAACACCTTCCATCTGTGTGTAACCATTGGCGACGAGTATTGCCTTGTACCTTTCAACTTCACCATGCGGTTTAAATTTTGTTTTGTACACCCACTTTGAGTCTATAACTCGTTTGACATCGGGCAGATCTTTGATGGTCCAAGTACCATTTTCTTTGAGGGCCTTTATCTCACTTTGCATGGCATCCCTCCAATATTGGTCCTGTACAGCTTGTTTAAAACTCTTTGGCTCATCATTTTTAATGATGGCCACTAGGAAGGCTTTATGAGATTTTGAAAATTTTTCATAAGAAACAAAGTTGGCAATAGGACATACCATTGAGGGTTGTTGATTAGGGGCGGATGGTCTATAGATGGCGAAAGCTTTACATCATAGTCTTTAAGTCATGCAGGTCCATTTCGAGTTCATTTTTCCCTTCCATATGCGACATCTTCTCCACTTTCATTTTGGGTTTCACTAACAGAAGGCTCATTTTTTTTCTATTTGAGGAGTGGTAGTACTTGGCGCATAAAAAATCAGCCCAGTATCACCATCACTTGGGCCAAATTGGTTTAACATTTCTAGTTCTTCTTCTTCATCATGTTGGTCTTTTGGATTGTCTAAATTTAAATTTTCATTGCTTGATTTGTTGGGCTTGTTGGGCCCATCTTCTTTATTTATGAACGTGGTAATGACATGCTCCACTTCATATTTGATATGTTCTCATTTTGTGGCAAATGGAAAAGTATTTTCAGCCAATCGAACATCTCTTAGAGTGATAATTTTTTCACCTTTTAGGTCATAAATTTTGTATCCTTTTGTTCCATTAGGATACCCTATGAATACAACAGGTCTTGTAAGGCCCCGTTCCCGGAAAACTCACAGTCGGTCAATCATCGCACATAAAACATAAAAATATATATTTAAATTTATTAAAACAACGCAACATAATAACTCAAAACCATTTCATAATATAATTACTTTTGTAAAATAATACATTGTAGTTAACCGTTACAAAATATCATAAATTGCATTACATCACAAAAACATTATCGTAATATGAAATGGATGTCATCCAAAATAATCCAAGTAGCTGCCCTGTGCCATCCTCAGCAATATTTACCTGCCAACTGGAAACACACAAAAGTCAGCATTGCTAAGTGAGTTCTAGTTTTATAAAATAAAATACTTTTCTTTCATTTAAAACCATTATTTACGTTCATACGCGACCATGCATCATACATACACATAGATAATATCATTATTATCTTCCATTATCATTCATTAACTTCATTCGATGTACGTTATCATTCCGTTTGTTAACTTTCGTATTGTACAATTCATTCGTTAGCCAACTTTCTTTCATTCATTCATACTGGATCAATCCCATCAGCTATACCCCAAACGTAGGCACAAAGCGGGTACTGGGCCGAAGTCTATAAATAGACCCCCATTCATTACGCACAAAGCCTGACACCGTACCAGGGCAAGCGACAAGGATCCATACATAAGTTTACCCCAAATGTAGGCATAAAGAGGGTACTGGCCCGAAGTCTATATATAGACTACCATTCATTGCGCACAAAGCATGGCACTAGTACAAGGTCAAAACTTATCCACTCATTCATTAATGCATGCATTCTTTCACTCTTTATGTTCCGCTTTTCCTTATCTTTCCATTTTTTATTACATACTACTTTACGTTAAATGATATTAATCATATCATGCAAAACCACAAAAAATAAACATACATAATAAGGAACATACATAAACATAACCATACCATACATAGCATCAACCATCACATCATAAAAAACCTCATAAAGTCAACTTACGTCACCCCCGGGAACCTCCTAAGTCAAATCCTAATACTTAACTTTTTCCCAAAATTCAGAAAAATATTCTAAGTCTTAGGCGCATGGACACTATGCAGGCGCATGGGCACTATGCAGGCGCATGGCCTTCTAGGCGCATGAGAACACTTAGGCGCATGGGAAGAGTTCTGGGCGTATGGGCACTATTGGAGCGCATGACCCAACACTTAGTTATTTCAGGCAAAATTCTAGGCGCATGGGCACTATACAAGTGCATGAGTGCCCTGGCGCATAGGCAGTCTAGGCTCTTGGGGCACTTAGCCAAATTCAGGCTAATCTAGGCGCATGGATACTATTTGGGCGCATGGGACTACACTTAGGCAATTTCAACTGTTGGGCGCATGGGCCAATCTAGGGATATGGGCAACCAACTCATACTATCAATCATCATAATTCGGTCCCAACATCATTAGTTCATCATATTCTAAGCTTAGTCCAAACATTCTAAGCATCAAAACATGAACATAACACAACTATAACATCATAAGCACCCAAATCGTACCCTACCCACATTCAGACATACACATACATACGGGTACAAAGCCCACTCAAACAAAAACATTCATATATGTATTTCCAACCCCAAAATCAGTTAAAACATGTAAAAAGGGGGTTCTAGAACTCACCTTGAAAGATTTTGGATGAACTTCTTCAAAACCCGAATGTAATTGAGTTCCAGACCAAATCACACAACCCGAACACACATACAAACACATAAGCATACAACCGAGGCATAGGCCGGTCAAGAACAACTAAAAATTGACGAATTCTTACCTTGAATTCGAATTTCTTTTTTTCTTTCTTCAAAAATCCGAGAGCTCTGATCTTTCTCTCTCTAAAAATCCAGTTGCAAAAAGGTGATGTGAAGGCATTATGGGCGGGCATCACCTTTTGTACCAAACTATATAAAATTTTGTACTTTTTACACTTTTAACCCTCAACTTGGATTTTATTGCACTTCCTTCTTTTTGCACTTTTATTATTTCTTTATTTTTTAAAAATCTGGGTGTTACAAGTGCACCCTCATATATAGGTTCTGTCCTCAACATAACTCTATCCCCCACATGGAACTCAATCAGTCTACGTCTCTTGTCCGCATACGACTTTTGCCTATCTTTGGCTGCCTTCATAAGGCTTTGATCTTTTCTAGCTTCTCAGTCGTAGCCTCAATCACTTCAATACTTCCCAACTCTTTTTGACCAATATCACCCCAACAAACAGGTGTTCTACATCTCCCACCATACAATATCTCATAAGGGGCATAGCAATGTTAGCATGATAACTATTGTTATATAAGAACTCAGCTAACGGTAAGTGGTCATCCCAACTTCCTCCAAAATCAATGATGCATGCCCGAAGCATATCTTCTAGCATCTGAATAGTCCTTACTGACTGACCATCCATCTGAGGATGATAAGTCGTGCTAAGTGCAACCTTGTCCCCATAGCATCGTGAAATTTCTTCCAAAATTTGGATGTAAACCGGGTGTCACAATCATACACAATAGACACCGGCACACCATGACGAGTCACAATCTCTTTAATAAACAAATCCACCAATCTCTCGGATGAATATGTCCCGTGGATCGGTAGGAAGTGAGCAGTTTTTTGTCAAACGATCAACTATCACCTATATAGCATCATACCCTCTCGCAGTACGCGGTAACTTCGTGATAAAGTCCACGGTGATATGCTCCCACTTCCACTCAGGTATATTTAATGGTTGGATCTTTTTATACGGCTTTTGATGCTCGGCCTTCACTTGCAAGCAAGTAAGACACATACTCCACTACATCGCGCTTCATTCCCGGCCACCAATATTTAAATATGATCCAAAGTAATGAATTTAAACTAAAAAAATTAGCCTTACATTATTTTGTAAATATTTAAATATAATCTACATATTCTTAAAAACTACTTCACATTAAATAGTTGTAATTCATAAAATACAATAACGAAAAAAATTCAATAAAAAAATTTAATCTCCTAATTCAAATAAAGAAATTTAAGGATTATTCTTCAAACCTAAATATTTTAAAAAAATAGATAACATAAGTTAAATAAGTAACCAATGTGGGCTAGTTATGTTTATAAGTGTATGAATATACCTCCAAATTTACAAGTTTGGTTTGTATGGTTTCGGTTCGATTTTTTCGGTTTTTGTTACAAGAAAAACCAAAACCAAACCAAAAAAATTAGTTTTTAAAAAACCATCAAACCAAACCGTTAGTTTCTTATCGGTTTTGGTTTTTTTAGTTTGGTTTCATCGCTCATTTTGGTTACGGTTCGGTTATTATGGTTTTTTGCACACCCCTACCGGATGGTAATGGATCTCGCAATCATAATCATTTGTGAGTTCCAACCATCGCCTTTGTCTCATATTCAAATATTTCTACTCGAAGAAGTACTTCAAGCTCTTGTGGTCAGTGAAGATTGTGCACTTCGTTCTGTATAGGTAATGCCTCCAAATTTTTAGTGCAAAGACTACAACTGCTAGCTCCAAATCGCGAGTAGGATAATTAACCTCATGAACTTTCAACTGTCGGGATGCATAAGCTATAACCTTTCCTCGCTGCATCAACACAAAACCCAACCTTGAATAAGAAGCATCTGAATAGACCGCTAAGTCTTTGCTTCCTTCGGGCAATGACAAGATAGGAGCTTGAGTCAACCTTGCCTTTATTTTCTCAAAGGCCTTCTCTTGATCTTGACCCCATACAAACTTCACATCTTTACGAGTAAACTTAGTTAACAAGAAAGCTATCTTAGAGAAGTCTTGAATGAATCTCCTATAATAACCCGCCAACCTTAAGAAACTACGAATCTCAGATGGCGTCTATGGAGCTTTCCATTGCATTACCACCTCCACCTTTGTCAGGTCTACCATAATACACTCGGGATTCACCACATGACCCAAAAAGTGAACTTCGCACAACCAAAATACGCACTTGGAGAACTTGGCATACAACTTCTCATTTCTCAACGTCTCCAACACCTCTCGAATGTGACCGGCATGCTCTGCCTCACTCTTCGAGTAAATCAGGATATCATCGATAACATAATCACTAATTTATCCAACATCGTCCTACACACTTGATTCATCAAGTTCATAAAAGTAGTTGGTGCATTGGTCAAACCAAAAGACATAACGAGAAATTCGTAATCTCCATAAAAGTGCGAAAAGCCGTTTTAGGAATATCTTGCTCCTTTACCTTCAACTGATGGTAACCAGATCGAAGGTCTATCCTTGAGAACCAACTGGCACCTTGGAGCTGATCAAATAAGTCATCAATCCTCGGTAATGGATATTGATTCCTCACCGTCTACTTGTTCAGCTTGAGGTAGTCAATACACATCCTCATACTACCATTCTTCTCCTTCATGAATGAGATGGAGCACCCCAAGGAGAGATACTCGGTCTATTAAACCATTTATGAAGCAACTCTTGCAGTTGCTCCATCAATTCCTTCATCTCGGTCAAAGCCAACCGATACGGTGCCTTAGTAACAGGTTGAGCATCTTGTATCAAGTCAATCTGGAACTCAATCTCACAATCAGGTGGCACACCTGGTAAATCTTCAGGAAACATATCTAGGAACTCACACACAACCGGTACATCTAATGGTGTTGGCATATCTACATTCTTTACATAGGCCAAGTAGGCACTACATCCACACCTCATGCACTTTCCCGCCACCATTGTCGAAATCACATTCGGAATCGTCATAACTCAATAGCCGTGAATCGTCACTGAACTCCTTTCAGGCGATGTCAGATTAATCATCTTCTTGCGACACACAATGCTTGCCTCGTAGTCCACCAACCAATCCATTCCTAGGATTACATCAAACCCGCCTAAGGTCATTACAAACTGTCTAACAGGAAACTTATGACCTTCTAGTTCTATATCATGTCCTTCTATCAGATCAACAATCCTGGTAGACTTACTGATAGCCAATCCCTCGGAGATTTAAAATATCTAGCCGTTACACCGGACGTCAACGGAGCCAAACCAATAACTGACAAGCATGGGTTGAAAAGGATGAATCAAACTTGCGTTAACTTAATCACATTAGAGGACCCAATTACGTGAGCTACATGCATGGTGAATGACCATGATCCGCTGGAGATGAAGTCTTTTTATTTTCTTTAATTCATGCAAGATATTTCCTTTTTATTTTATTTATTATGTGTTATATTTCCATGCAAGTAGTGGGTTAGTTAGTTTAATTCATAGTATCTTAGGGATAGAGTAGTGGGATCATGGGTAGTTGTTATCAGTTATTGCATTAGTTTCGTATTGTAAGATGGATATTAAAAAGAGTAAATGAAATGTCACACCCCGACCGACGGCGGAATCATGGGGGCGGACGAATAGGAGACGATTGCTCATAGCACATGGAACTAATTAAGTTGAAATAATATTAAATGTCATTATTCATTAAACATTACAAGACAAATAAGTAATTACAAAACAATCAAAATACATCCAATAACATAAGACTTTCAATTTAAACTAGGTTCAAGTCCTATATGAGCACGAAGAGAAATCCACAAGAAGTAAACCTGAAACATGATAAAAATAAAAGGTC